>OMNV01008792.1:0-12130 GCA_900303265.1 Brotula barbata
CGTTATTTTTCTGCTTTATCACGCACGGCTGAAATTGAAGGCCTGCTGACCCGCGTTCGTTCGCCGCTAATTCTGTGCGCGAGCGTGGAAATCCCTCATAACGCCGCGAAAACACAAATTCTGCTTATCAGGTTGGCACAGAGTGCTGAGGATGCTGCAAGCGTTCGGGGAAAGTTGCAGGGACATTTTGTAAACTTTTCTATTTTTTTTTTTTTTTGCTGTGTTTTCATAAAGAGATTTTATTTATTCACTTCTTTTCTTGTCCGGTAATTGGAACGTCTCCGCCCCCTCACCTGACCTGACCTGACCTGACCTGACCTGACCTGACCTGACCTGACCTCACCTGACCTGACCTCACCTCACCTCACCTGTATTTTCGGCGCGTGGAGCTCGTAACAAACCTCTTAACCCCGTGTATATTTAAAGACAATCTGCCCAAATGTCTTCCAGGTTGACTGCAGTGAATTGTGGGGGATTTCCAGAAAAAAAGACGAGTAAATGGAAGTAATCTCCAAACTGACGTTGTGGAAGTGAATTGTCAGACTCAGCGTTTTCCTTGTGATCCTGGCGCGGTGTCGTGTTGGTCTTTGTGGTCCCCTTTCATACCTAAGCCCCTAATCCAGAGGAAGAGAGGAGATTTTTTTATCAAAGTCAGATTAAACAGGAGACAGAAACGAGGGACACGTGTTGACTTCCTGTCTCAGGTTTACTGTGCACGACTCTTAGAGACAAAGAGGAGTTTTTGATGTCTCTGTGTGGACGGTCAGCGGGGGGGGAGGAGGAGGTTTGGGGTCACTCTCTGTGATTCCGACCGATACACGGCCTCACAGGTCGCTGCTCTGAAAACATTTTGTTGTGAAAAAGAGAAAAAGAGAGTCCAAGTAAAACTAATTCAGGATGGAAATAACACAATAATGGTGCATCAGCTAAAGTGTATTGTTGACACATCGGGACACCGCCTGGTTGATCACCTTGCCAGAAAATCGTTAGTGCATCATCACTCACCCATAGCTGAGGCCCATTAAATCAGCTGGGCAGGACCTCCCCTCCACAGGCTCTCATGTGAAACACCACTAAACATTAAACACCTGTTTCTGCCGGGCAGCAGTCTGCACCAATAGCCATCGCAATTAGGACCAAAGTCTTCTCCCGTCGCTCGAGCTGAGCGGAGGAAGAGGACGGCGAGATGGGGGAAGATAAGAGACGGGGTGGAAAAAGATGAGAGAGGGAGCCAAAGACGGGGCGACGTGGAGGCGGAATGAGATGGCGGAGGGAGAGATGGGATCTGGAAACGGGAAGCTGAGGGCAGGGACCAATGGAAGAGTGAGTGAGAGAGAGGAGGAGGAGAGAGGAGGCGGGAGGAGGGGAGTAAGGATCCGATGATGGAGAGATTAAATTGGAGCACAGCTGGAAAATACAGGAACAGGGAAGTCTTTGTTAAAAGACTGGGATTGACTTTGGAGTTGAACACCATCCATCTAGTCCATCCTTGAGGGACCTCATTAAAACCTATCAACAACACAGACTGGGACTCACTTGGACCATATATTGAAGTTAGCCTACCAGGACAGACTGAGAATCAGCCTCAGTTCCCCTCTGAGCTCCTCCATCACTGCTTGTCCTCCTTATGGCTTTAAATAATGTGTCTGTCACTAAGAAGAGGAAGTTCTTCTTCTCTGGTTTTGCTCCTTTAACCTGCTGGTGGTCGCTGGAAGACGTGGACGTGTTTTTGCTTCTATTTTTTTCATTTCATTTCGTTCGGTGTGACCAATGCGTGCCCGATGAACGGCGAGACAACGTTTGTCCGTTTCCAGGAGCAGTCCGCTGCACCAAAACCAACCGCCAAACGGCTGCCAAGACTTCCTGCGTGCAGCTGATCTGAGTCAGGATCTTCACGGCTGCGGGGATTCAAAACCGATGATAAAAACATGACCCGGACAGACAAGTGACCTGAATGACAGGACAGCAGGTCCGTCCCATCATCGAGTCGCCATTTCAGCAGCATTCAGGAGACGACAGTCGAGGGTCTTTACTTCGAATGCGCCTTATTGCCGTCTGGGTGCGCCGCAGCTTTTGGGTGCAGCGCGTATGGCCGACCTTATGGCGTCTGAACAGAAACGCAGCAGTGGGGGGAACCGGGGGAACGGGGGCGCGGCGGTGGCACCGGCACACAACGCTCGGCTCAGCAGGCAGATTGGGGAACAGCTGCTGAGATCAATTTGTTAGACAAGTCAGAAGCTTCGGGATGGCGAGGGGCCACCGGGGGCTGCTCTACCTGTGGTCCCTCAAACAGAGGCAGTGGACTCTGTCCTCGCCTGGCAGCAAAAGGCATTCAGATGGTGGCGAGCAGGCCTGGCCAGGATCTACGGTGCGTTGGTTTCCCAGCTTGTGGCGCCAAGGGCAGAGGGAAGTCAGCTGTGCACGCCTGGGTAAACACTGAGCCTGATTTCTACGCACAGAGGGAGGAGTACCGAGCAGACTGGACCTGGAGGACCTGGAGGGCCTGGAGCACCTGGAGGACCTGGAGGGCCTGGAGGGCCTGGAGGGCCTGGAGGACCTGGAGGACCTGGAGGACCAGGAGGGCCTGGAGGGCCTGGAGGACCTGGAGGACCAGGAGGGCCTGGAGCACCTGGAGGGCCTGGAGGGCCTGGAGGGCCTGGAGGACGTGTCTTCGACACCATCCTCCATGGTTCTGATGTACCTGTTTGGATAAAGGTTCCAGACTCTTTTCTCACCCCGTGACCTCCTTTAACCTTCGTTCTGTTTGTGTTCGGACTGATTTGCATATTGATACAAGTATTTATATGACAGAATTAATACTGATACCATGTTTTTATTCAGGTTATCTTTATACATACATTTGTCTAATATGAGGATCAACATTTAAACCTACTTTAAATAGTGTTTTTTATTTAAAATTAAACGTATATGGTTTTTTTTTCTACAGGTGAAAAATAGCAACACACAATCATGACGACATAACTAAATTGGTAAAACGATGGCTTTTTTTTATTTTTATTTGAGATTCCTGCTGTTTGCCGTGGTCGGACCAGTAGACTGGAGGTCTGGACTCGGACCCTGAATGCTCCTTAGTTTAATAAATGACTAAATCCCTACATCTCACATTCTTACTGCCTGTAAATAAACAGGGTCTCCAACATGTACACGTTTCCCCCAAAACAAACTTGGAATATAAACGATGCACCCAAACACGGTTTGGATGGAGGATGACGAGTACTTTCATTTTTGAATCCGTTTTACGTTCCAGCTCCAACTTACTGCTCAGATTCTCCTCATTTCCACTGTTTAGCGTCACTGTTTCCCAGGATTCCGGATTAATATGCATTTCTCTCGCCGTGCCTCCAGTTGCGCGTGTCAAAATGCAGAAAGACGACTTAAGAGATCCTGTTTAATAAGATTAATGTCCATTAACTTTAGACACACTCAAGCATTCCCAACAAATTGTTCGAATCGTGAAGAAACTCTTCTAATGAGTCGGTGGCAATGAGGCCTCGAGTGCGATAACTGAATAACTGAATAGTTTAGGTTTGATCTAATTGCTCATTTGTGGTTATTGGAGCTCAGATGTCTTCTGCCAAATCGGAAGAGACAGCAAACATTGCAGCAAAGTGAAGTGCAGGCGAACGTGAGCGCGCGTGCAGCAACTTCTCTGTCTTTGATCACAGTTAAAAGGACAACAACAACGGTTTGTCTGAATCCACGTATGGATTCAGACGTTTGGACGATGGCGTGACAGACGCGCATTTTCAAGTGGATGTGCTGCACCTCGTAAAAATGTGAGATAAAATGCAGACAAGCATGAAGAGGAGGAAAATAAGCCCTGCGTGTGGAGAAGGACAGCTGGGCTCTTTATTATGCCTGGGTTGACCCGACCGAGCTCGTGCTTTCGCTGCAAAGTTTTCACAATGTGAAGCTCAGACGCCTGCTAAAGGAGACGAACAGTCGCAGTAAAATATGAGTAAACAAGAAAGCACTCAGACGGCGCAAACCTCCCGGCTGAACATCTCTCTCTAATTTGCCATAACAGCCAAAGTGTGCGTTTCTGTATTCATTTGACATTTATAGCATCCTCTTCATCAGGAAAACATCTTTTTCCCTCGGATTCTTCAATAACCAGCGCCGCACTGCCGCCGTTTTTTTTGGGTTTTTTTGTATCCTTTGTGGAACCTCTTCAAACAGGTGAAACCTCTTTTGCCGACTCTTTTTGGTGACGTTCAGTGTAAACTGTATGAAGCTCAACATCACATGACGCACGCTCTGCGTTTTACTTTACTCCATCCCAACTCCAGCTGCTACATTTGATCTGATTTCCCATAAAATAATCACTTTGTTTAAAGATGCAGCTGTTTTATTCCTCTATTTTATTTTTAAATGCTGCCTTATTTTACTTGAAATTAGAAAAGAACACTTAGTGGATTGTATTTGTGTGATTTGACGGTCAATTACAGACAGAGACAAACATTGATACAACAACTAGACTACTTCAACAAACACGACACCGTCTGGACCTTTGAGGACCTGTTCTCTGACTGGACCCTTGGACTTGAGTTGAATGCCCCTGGTCTTTGGTCTAGTGATGCTTAGGATGTAGACATTGATGGGCAGTGAAAAATGATGAGCTCTCTGCAGAATTATTGATGAGTTCTCAATGTTGTTGATAAACAGACATTCATAGGTATCAAATAAAAGCCTGGATTTGATTTGATTTATGTCCATAGAACATAAAGTAATGTCTCTTTGGACACTCAAAGGACAACAGTCTGATCGTCCCTCATCAGACGCTCATCACTTTAGCCCACATTGGACACTTTATAAAATGATATGACGTTTTTTTTTTGGAGCACCCGTTGACCATTAGCAGTGTTTACCGAGGCTTAGAGAGATTCTGCTTTCTCCTTTCATATTCTTCTTAAAAGACCGATAGGCTCAGAAGGCCTTTGGAGAAAATATTGACGTGAAGTGGTTTCAAAGATGGTTAGGTAAGTCTTCACAAAGGATCCCTGAGAGACTCTTTGACCAGGCCTGACACTTTACCCTTTCTCAATCAGGCATTAGTAGGTTCTGTGTTCTCACAACAATAATAAGGTCACCTTTTATCCCCGTCAGCTGGATAATTGAAGCAGATTAAAATAGAGAGAGCGTTCTGGCGTTATAACGTTTGATGTACGTCACTGTGGCTCGGATTATTTCTCACGGTTTTGGATGATGTACGTTTGTGTGCGTTACGTAGCCAGGCTGTGTTGCGGTGTGGTTCCACGTTTGCCCACAGCACCATTATCCCATTTTCCACAACCGCTTATTCCTCTTGAGGTTTGCTCTAATTCCAAACTCCCATTCACACCTATGGCCAATTTTTGAGATTCCACTTCACCTGAGCTGCATGTCTTTGGAGGTGGGAGGAAACCAAAGTGCCAGAATGACGCACAGAACAAGCCAACGCCACACGTGAGGTATGAGCCCGGGCTGGATTCCCCTGTCTGGGTGCCCTTGACAGTTTCTCCCAGTGGATTGCTCCCAGTGGATTACTCCCAGTGGATTGCATCCAGTGGATTGCTCCCAGTGGATTGTGTTGACAACTTTCTTCCGCTTGCACACCGTCTCTCCTCATCTCCCATCTCTTCTCCCCTTGGACTCCCTCCTCGCTCTCGGGCAGCGCTGGCAGCTGTCACAGACAGAGTGGCATGCAGGCATCAGACATCCTGGCATTTTGCCCTCCCTCTGTGACAGCACCTGACTGACGGAGGCTGGCAGCCTGACAGGCTCTTACCCAGCATGCCTGTGTCCTGGGTTCCAAATGTTATCATTACTGTGAGGAGGGATGTCATCATTTTCTCCCCTTGGAACATGGAAGTGCTCACAGCCAAAGTGGCAGCAGTGCAGTGGCATTCAGCGTTGTGTGAATGACACGATATTATAGCAGCTGTGCCGACAATGGTTCGTGCACACCAGGGGCCACAAAAATGATTCATATGCTGTCTGTCTGTGTTTCTAAGACAAATGTGGAATTATATGTCTCAACCTTCGCTGCCCTTTGGTTGGGGGAATGAGCTCGTGCTTGGAAACTGATTTTGCCCTAAAAGGAATAAAATAAAAAAAAAACCCAGCGGGAATTCATAGGTGGGGGAGAGAGGAAGTGAGGAAAAAATGGGTGGAAAAATCTTTAAGGGGAATTGCTTTCTCTCAGAGAGGCGGCGAATCCCAGGCTGCCCTTGTGCCAGCCAATCAGGAATTAATTCAGTTGTCAATATGGCCTTAATCACTGCACTGATGCCTGGGTCGCATTTCTCTTTCCACAACGTCAAAACTACAAATGAACTTGGAATTGGAGGACCTTTAAAGAGAGAAAGAGAGAGGGAGAGAGGGAGAGAGAGAAAGAGAGAGAGAGAGGGAGAGACAGTCTTTGGTATAATATTGTGACACAGAAGCATAATGGAAGTGATGGAGGAGTGAGATGATAAATTCAAATGTGAAGAAGATCTTTACAGTGATGACGATGATGACGATGATGATGATGACGATGTGAGTACAGCAGATGAGGATGACTCCATCGTGTCTCCAAATGAGGTGTGGGCCTGTTCAGATTAATGGCAAAGGGAGGGACAACAACAACTCTGATTATTTCCCTGACCCTTAACTCCATTTGTCCACTTTTGTCTCTTGGGTGTAAGTCAAAGAATGGACTACCAATGTCCATGATTACCTGCTTTCAATTTACCCTCTCTCCCATTGTGCTGCCGCTGCAGTGGCCCATCACTCAAACACACACGGGATTGCAGAAGACCTTTCCCTTTGTTGACTGCAACCCGATGAAAATTGCCACCTGAGGAGAGGGGGACGTGGCCCTCCATGTGGAGCACCGTTCAGCATTTTGTGTTAAATTCACCTACATGAAAGCACTCGTGGGGTTGTTTTTGTTTTTCAGATTACTCCTTATACGGGCTGCCGTCGGCTTCATCACAAATCGCCGAGGCAGAAAGGGAAGGACACTTATCAGTCCTCATGACAGTTTGCACAGGCTGAGATATTGGCCTTGTACACACAGATACAGTATATACAGGAATGTACACACACACACACACACACACACACACACACATGCAGACGTTGACTGACGTTCTTATACACATGCTTATGCACATGCTCTCTTTTATTTCCTGACCTGGGTTTGCTGCGAGCATAGAAGGAGCAAGAAAGATGAAAAATGGGCCAAATAATGTCAGAGCGAAGGCAGCATCTATCAAACGCATCAATGGGTCCAAGGTGTGCAAGGACGAGCTGGAGGTTTTACGAGTGCTGCTCAACATAAATACGAGCGCGGTGTCTGTGGTGAAAAGATAGTGTGCAGAGGGGGGGAGGAGATTTTACACAAAATAAATGAAGTCAAATTCAGGCCGGCCTCCTTGGTGGGATTACTACGACGTAATCCATCCCGAAAATACCTCAAATCCTTCTAGAAATAATGTATGTTTAAGATGTACACACACCCAACACACATGCAGTTTAAAGGAACTGATTAGTTATGTATTATTTCAGTCATTGCAACAAATGACATCTCTGTGAAAGTATCTATTTGTAATCATTTAACCATTTCATATCGTTTATATTAAATCCTTTCTGAATAAGAACCAGGACATTTTTCAGGTCCAGATCATCCCAAAAAAAAACACACTGCATCACTCATTCCTCATCCTCACACAGATCTCTGCACCCATGACTGGAATTAGGCCATCCTATGGTCAGTTGCTTGTCTTCTTTGACTCTACTTAGCGTTCACTGCTGTCAGTCAAGTCCCTTTGTATCATGATGTCATTCCTAGCTAGTGTTGTTAGCATCTGTAGCCAGCTGATGAAAAATGAGCCCCTACCTTCTTGTTGTTATCTGATAAATAAATGATGTGTCAGGTTACCAAAAGACACAAAGATCAATAGAGGAAAAGCATCCGAATCACTTTGTTAACTGTAAATAATTCATCAATTTTATTCGAAATGCATTTGTTGCATTTGTGAGTCATCTGTTTTGCAAATGAGCTTCCTTTCTAAATTCTATTAGAATATATAATTTGTTGTGTCTGTGATACAGATTGGATTCCCGTGAGCTGGTTTATTTTTATTCACTCGTGTTATTGAGTGAGAGTGTATGATACGTTACATATGGAAATAAGAGACAAAACCTTCATTCATTCATTCATTCATTCATTAGGGACGTTCAGTATGAGACCATCCCGTCTTATGACGGACAGGCGACAACTCTGCACAACAGAATAAAATGAATGGGCCCGAGACCGGAGACAAAGTGTTCATTATGTTTGACAACACCGGTTTATGGCGGAAAACATCGTGTAAATGATCAGAGGAGACGGTATGAATGTGGTCCGACTGTGAGCCAAATTATAGCCGTTGTAATAAACAATTAACACCGACATCTGTACTGCAATCATCGCTGTTATCTCCAATTTTGCTCGCGTAATTTGACTAAATGTGACCCCTCACGCTGACATTCAGACTGGTCAATTTTGACCGTGTGAGGGTTAATATAGAATAATAGGAGGGAGGTCTATGATGTTTATGTTGGAATTCATGTGGTTGCAGCCTGTCATGGTTTCCAGCCAACAGGGGGAGCTGGTGTTCACCGTGGACAGGCCTGGATCTTGGAGCCACTACACACACTCGCACTGTACCTGGACACATTTGGCATCAATGAACCCAGATATTGATGTGTGAAGGCCGGACCCTTGGGTGAGCTGATTTTACACTAACCTCTCAGCTCGGTGTCACACTCACGCTCATTCTTTGGAATTTGGCCGGCTTGTCGCTGTCTCCAGCTGTTTGTCGGCAGGTGATCGCTGCATAAGCATACAGCAGGTTTACAAGTGCAATCACACACACACACACACACACACACACACACACACACACACACACACAGCATGGGCCTTTCCTGTGACAATGACTGTCATTATGGCTCATGTGCCAGGATTGATCACTGGATCCCTGTGAAGCCTCTTCCTGTACTTGGGCCCATTTAAAAGTTGGCAGCCTAGATCCCTTTGTGACTGTGACATTGTATTAAAGGATCAGATTCACCTTCATCATCCACACATGGGAATATAGAGAGATGACTGATCAATACATCACCCAATATGTCACCGTTCATGCTGCACTGTGCTGCTTTTGGTGCCCTAAATTGTTTGTTTGGATGTGATTTAATGATAATGTGTGTTTACATAAGATCCAAAACACTTCCGTCGTATTTAGCAGGAGTTTATATTTGTAAATGATCCGACAGCACCCGAAGCTGAAAATAGAGGTTCTCTGCTGCATTGTGATGCACGTTTGTATCATATTGTTGGAAAACAGACTAGAAAGATTATCTGAAGTGGCAGATTTACCACCGGAGATGTAATATAAAATGATCCAGGATGCTTAAATGCTGACTCACTCAGTAATCCTCGCTTTCACACGTGCAATAAATCAAGTTTTTCGCCGGTGTGCAATTGTGCGAATGTGCATTAATTTGACCAGGACGCAAAAATCTTTATCTGTATGCAGTAAGACGAACCACGTGCAGTAATTCTCTCCATGTGCCATCAAATTATTCATTGCACCTCTTTGTGACAATTTTTACCCATCAAGTCATTTTTGTTGATTTTGCTGATTTTGTCCATTTTTTTTTTTTGCATATGTTGCATATATCTGTCATTTCGTTGTGTTTCGGAATTAATGAACGTTACATATCAAAGACTTTAAATCCTCCGTCATGGAGGATTTTATTTAATCATAAAATACAAAAAAGCTGCATTTAAAAATGTCCTGTACCGTTTCTCTCTAAACTTTACTTTGATGCAGAAAATGACCCTTTTTCAGTTAAAGTGCCGTGTGTTGTTTTGGTGCCCGTGTGTGTGTTTTTCTGCCCGTGTGTGTTTTTCTGCCCGTGTGTGTTTTTCTGCTGCATATCTCAAAAAGTAACTGACGGCTTTTGCTGAAATTTGTAGATAGGTGTGATGGGGGTCAAGGAAGAGTTGATTGGATTTTGTGGATGATTCAGATCCAGATACAGGAAACTATTTTCACTTTCAATATCACTTTTTGTCAGCACGGATGACTGTTTGTTGACAACTAAGACACATTTTCGTGAAAAGTATCCGATAATGGAGCATGAACAGGCTCCGATCCTGATCTGGGATAAATTGTTATTGTTGACCTGCGTACAGACGTTGATGTGGTTTACAGTAACGTATGGTTGGACACGGCTCACATCTATGACATCACTGTTACTATAGATGATGCTGATTAAGAGAATGAAATGGTTTTCCCATCTTTTATACATGAACGGCTATGGAGCCATGTGCAGATGATGATGATGATTACACATTTAAGTTTAAGGTAATGGCAGCAAAAGTCTGGCTTTATAATGGCAAAAAAAAATATTCGAATCAAGTTGTGAATATCTTCCATTAATCTTTAAATTACACCGTAAGTAAGAATGGGTGAAGAAGGAGAAGCACCATCTAAATCTCTTTGTGGCTCAACAAGATTTTGGACATTTTTCCCCGATTAAATAAGAATGTTACTGATAAACCATTTTCCTCTCAGTGAGAGGTTGTCTCATTGACTTTAAGCTAAAAAGCAGTTTGTCTAATAGAGTGAAACCTGCAGTCAGTATAACCATGGAAACTGTCTTTTTGGTGAAATGTTCTACTTCTGTTATCTACTTTTAAACAACAGTTGCACTTCAGCCAGAGAGAATGTTTGTTTGTCTTTCATCAGTGCCAGGACATATGATATGATACTTGATCAATATCTTCTATCCTCACAAGGCCAGTTCAAGATAGGAGTCTGCTCCAGACCAGACTAACCATAAAACCAAGCCTCAGTTAGTGCTCATCCACTGTTCCCAAACATTGACCCGATTGGAGACAAATGTTTTTCCAATAAAATGATCCCATCCTTTTTTGAATGATGTCTGAGATACAACGTGAAGTTACATCAGAGGAAAACTTTCAATGAAGCCTAAACAAATGACGACGTAGCAAATTTAGATTTCTTGCTGCTACAAATATTACTCTACTATCAAGTGAATGAGACAGACATAAGAAATGAAACCAGGTTTTATGGATTCGAGCCCTGTTTTCATGACCTTGAACAGGGCCCACGAAGCCTCCGTACGTGAAAACACTACTAGACGTTGCCATGGCGTTGGCCTTTTCCACTGGGCCAAACCAACTCGTTTGACCTGATGATACTGGATCACAGCCCCCACGTTGATGATAGGGTGTTCGGAGAGACGTTAATGTGTTAAATGTGTAAGGGTGCCTCGAGTAGGCGTGGTGGGATGGTAATGACGGTGCAATCCCCCAAAGGGGGGAAAATAAGGAGGGCGGGACTGAAAAGGAGGAATGTTTTTGTGTGTGTGTGTTTGGACGGGTAAAGTGGTTGATTATGTGTACGTGCGCCTGCAGACAGACAGCGGTGAGGTAATTGTGTTCCTCCCCGCTTTGTTCCATCTCCCGATGAGTCGCTGCGCGCCGCGCCGGGCCAGCAGGTGGGGGGGGAGGGAACCGAAGGAATCTGCAGGGTAGCGGGATACCGTTTAAACATGGCTGCACGTGTGGAAAACGGTCGAGCCCGCTGTTGTTCGTGTGCCTGTAAACCCTTCATTTGTACGTTTCCTCGCACAGCAGGGGTTGTTGTTTTTTTTTTGGTACATGTACATGCTCTCCATGAGGAGTAACTGATAATTATGGAATTCAAATACAATACAGGCTAATTCCTGTTTGCTGGCTCGCGGTTTTATTTCACAATCTATATGATTATAGCGCCCGAGCACCCGGTCCCTTCAAGATTCAATGAAAATCAGCTTTGATTAGGGTACGCCAATACAAATCCACAGCAATTATGTTGACGTGATTGCGAGTAATTTTCCCATAATTATTGGCAGATTGATCTTTTTTTTACTCGGCATTCTGGTCAGGCTTCTGCCAACATAATTGGATTGCCTCATATTTTCGGGAGATGGTGCTTGACAGTAATGAGGAAGTTGGTGAAGGGGTGTCTGCAACCCGGCACCGGAGAGGCCTGGAAACGACGGGCCGCCGCACGGATCCACATCA
>OMNV01008795.1:5132-17360 GCA_900303265.1 Brotula barbata
CCCCCCCCCCCTCCCCCCGGGTTCCACTGAAGTGTCCGTTCCGTCACATCCTACCGTCCCCTCGGCCATTCCAGCACATAACTACAGATCCTGTTACTAGCGAGACTTACGAGCGATCCCACACGTCTCCGAGCTGCCAGCCGTCCACGCTCGCGTTCGTTAACACGGGGACGCCGTTTCATTTACATAACACACGCAGAATCCACAGAAATGCAATTTCACAGGAGTGGAGTCATTAACTGAAGAAGGAGTTGCTCACTCCCTTTCAAGGCGCAAGATGCCAATTCAACGAGGATAAAGAGCACGATCGGTGCTAAGATTCAGCTGAGTAAAGAGAATTAATTAATCCTGAGCAAACAAAAAGCAGCGCTGCTCACGAAGGCCAGCGCAGGATCGCCCGGTTCGTCGACAACAGAAGCCCGTCTGACCCTGAGACGCCGAATGGGAGCGGCTACCATGTGACTTTTTGTTTCCTCCCGCGGCAGAGGACGATAACGCCGCACGCGTGTAAACAACCACGAGGCGAGGAACAAAACAGGAAACGTCTCAGCAACCAAAAAAAGAAAAGAAAAGAAAACGTGGAGTTGATGCAGCATTTGATGCGACGTTGACACCTAAAACCCATTCGTTTGCATCCATTCGATTCCATTCAGCCCCGATTAGACGCGATTCAATTTGACGCGACCCGCTTCAGCTTAATAAGTATTTAAAGAGCGGTGCGGTGATTTCGAGTACGGTTTGAAATAAAATAATTGAGCCTCAAAGGCTCATTAGGAGGCTGTATTGCCCCATCAGTTTGACGTCCCCCATTACCTTGTGTCAACCATGTCTTATGAAGTCATGCCTGATTGCAGAGCACAAAGTGCAGCGCCTTATAATACTGTAAGCACGGGGCTTAAAAAAAAAGCAGAATATAATGTGTGTGTGTGTGTGTGGGGGAGGGGGGGTGGTAATTGCCTTAGAGGAATCAGTAAATGAATTAAAAAATCAGAGTCTGAATGAGTGAGGATTTATTTCTCTTTCTTTCTTAGATACGTTGGTCTGATGACTCTTGAATTAATTGCGTGCAAAGATAAAGTCATTTCTGTTTATGTTGTTATAAATACAAATACGGCGTTTGGTAAATGATAGTTTAATATGCTGCACCTGTAATATATTCCATTGCATTTTTATCCAATTAATGACCGATGCGGCACGCGGCGTGGTCGGTCCTCGTGGGCTGTCCTGATAAAAACTAAATTAAAAGCCGTACTTACCAAAGGCAGCGCCTCAGTAGGAGGAGGTGGAGAAGGAGAAAGGGCCGTGACTCGCTTTTTTTCACCACGCAATGAAACAGAGGATTTTAATAAAACTGTGTATCAACAAAGAGCCGACCCAGAGCATCTCACACCGATCTAAACCCACACACAAACACACACACACACACACACACACACACACGGTCAAACCAAGCAACATATACGGCAGATTCTCTCATATGATCTATACTTTTACAAATCAAACACGTAATAAAGCAACAAGTCTGACGGGAACCTTTGCAGATGTGGAAGTAACCCGACGCCGTACGGGCGAAGCGTCAAAACCTCTTTAACCTATAAGCCAATGCTAATAGCTCGGCTATCAGAGTTGGCCGGAGATATGAACCAGCCTCTGCTCTGCTCATGTTAAACAAGAGTCTGTGCACCCTGCACGGCCGTCTCCCTGGGCAACCAGTCGTTCACCACCCTGTAGGAAGATTTAATGTTGAAAACCATCGCTTTGGGCAATCATGCTGACCGGAGCACGAGCTGCAGGCAGAGGAGCAGATTTCAATATGTTGCCCTTAGCAACACTTACTTTCACACTGCCGACATCTACTCTCGGGGCCAAACCGAGTCTCCTCCTTCGTCGGGGACTCGTACCAACCTGACACATTCTCTCCGTTTTCTTCTCTAGCTGCATGTTTTGCCTTCGTGCGACTCTCATACTCTAACCGGATGGAGGCGACGATTAGAATCAGACGTGGGCAAGAAGCCAAACGCCGATGAGTCATCGTGACATCATTGTTGACTTTGCATTAATTATGTATTCTGTTGTCTTAAAGATTCCAACACAGTGCTCCGATTTTCTCCCAGTTTTCTGATGGTGTTTGCTTTTCCGGCTGACAACAAATCGCTCCGTCTGTGTGTTCTTCTCCGGCCAATTATTAATGACTGTCTTGGGGAGAAAATAATTCTGAAACAAGCTTCCCCCCGTATCATCACACTAACAGTCTTTATGTATCCTCATTGTCAAGCGTGCGGCGGCCCTCGTCTGAACACAAAGTCAAACACGAGGACAGGGAGAGTTGTCGCTGTGTTTATGCAACAGCTTAGTCTTCATCAGCGATGTCGAGTCAAAGGGTAGCGTCAGAGTACTAATCGGCCATCGATCGGATCCATTTTAATGGGTATTAGTCTAAGGGGCTCGCCGTTATCCAATTAAACTACCGACCGATTTGAAGCAGGGCGTCGAGCGATCCGAATCCAAGTGCATTAAAAGGCGAAGAGCGCACAGGAAGCCTGTTTACTCATTGAAATGTTATGGAAAAGACTGAGGGAGGCCTTCCGTGCCGTGGAGACAATAAGCCATTCTGCTGTATGTGGGCTGCAGTGAGCTCAGAGAAAGTGCTCTCTCTCCGAAACGGCTCTGGACAACAAGTCGGGCAGAGACAGAAGACGTTCTATTGCCATGCCAGACAACACAGCAGTGTAGGAAGCTGGAGGGAGCGCCCAGCCCGAGCATGTGTCGCTGCCAAACACATCCACTATGCATGAGGAACAGTGAGGCAAAGAGGGCACAGACTACAGTTGGGGAAGAGGGTGTGTGTAGGTGGATAAGAATGACAGGAGTCAGAGAGAGACACACACATGCATGTATAAACATACAGTAAAAGTACACGGGGTTGTTTATATCACAAAATATTTATGCAGAATTAATCACCGACAAACACACACTGCAGGGGGATGAGCGGCAGGATCCACACAACAGACAGGAGAAGATGGAGATGAAGGCAAACCGGGAGAGGCAGACGGGCGGAGGGGATGACAGAGATAAATGTTAAGAGATGGAAGAAGAAGGAGGAGGACGCGGCGGAAGACACAAAGAGAGAGGGGAGGAGAACGGCAAAAAGAAACTCGATGAGAGAGAGAGAGAGAGAGAGAGGGTGACCTTAATCAGCCGCGAGCTCCGATGTACACGCGGCGGGACGCACGCGCACACACAGGTGCACGCATGCCATCAAGCGTGGTGGGTGTGTTTGCACAGCACTACTCACTGTTTCATTACAGGCCCATTTCCCCCACCTAATACGCAGACAGGAGCTGGCGATAAGGAATGCGCACACTCTCCTCTGTACACAACAGCTCATTTGAGCAGAGGAAATTGGAAAGAAGGGAAGGAGGGAAAGTGTGGAAAGGTGAGAAGGAGAGTAGATGTGTGCGGGGGCGGGGTGGAGGGAGGGGTGGCGCAGGACTGGACGGAGGACAGCGGCAGCAAATGAATGTTTGCCAGTGGAGAGATAAGGCCGGTCCACCTCGTGGAACGGTAAAGGTGCAAGGCTGAGATTAGGGAATGACCAAGGAGGGCTGAGTGGCCTGTAAGTGAGGAGAAAGGGAAGAGGAAAAGAGAGAGAGAGAGAGAGAGAGAGAGCGCTCGGATACTTGTGCACCCTCGGCAGCCAAGATCCACAATGAAGGAGATGAAGAAACCCTGTCAGATGCGACAGAATGCACCAGGAGAAGAGTGACGGGGGGATGGGGATCGTTAGGATTCTATCGATGTATCTGATCCAAACACTTCTACTCCATCATTGTTTGGGGGAAGACGTTTAAATTTAGATAGCGGTACAGACTGGACAGGATCTTATCTGGACCTTGGCTTTGACCAATCAGACACCGGTACCCATTTCAGCCCTGTTCTCAGCACCGATTCTAAAGGGAGACGGAGAATGATGATCATCAGAGAGGACAGAGACGGTCATGGATGCAGCACAGATACCAGAAATACTACAGACTGACTTGAAGGTCAAAGGGAACAAAAAGAGGGTCACGGGGGGAGACACCGGGGACGACAGCCGAGGACGATGATGACACCAGAAAGTGTCAAGAGCGGCGCCACGTAGCCAGCGTCTGAATCAATACCTCCGTATTCAAATCAGTCACATAACAACTGTGTTTATACCTGCCCACACTCACAGGTGGGATGAAAGAGACTGTTCACAGGAATATTGCATTCTGGGAGTCTCTTTGTAGTGTTGATGTGATTAAAGAGGGATAACAGCAAACACTTTGAGGTGGTGTCTCCTCAAAGGGATCCACGGTTGGCAGGGTAGCTACTTTCGCTCCCAAACACTCCTGGCCGAGCGCTTTGATAAGCGGGAGTGAAAATTGGAAGCCGCTCTCCAAAAAAGGGGCTTTTAGAAGCTCGGGAGCGATTCAATATACATTTGTTTGAGATCTTTGCGAAATCACAGGCGGCAGGTAAACAGTGATACTTACCGCCGTCTTTTAGCCGCCAGCGCTAACGGCCGAGGACGTTACCGAGCGGACACGCTCCGTGGGCACACGCACGCGTATCGATAATACAGCAGGACGGAGGAAACCGAGGAGGAAAACACAAAAGCGCGCGAGCAGCAGACCGTAGAGTGTGTTACGCTGTCGGACACAGTTCAGGAAGTTCCTCCGCCCGGATACGAAATGTTCCGAAACGAGGCCGTACCTGTTAAATCCTTATGTTGGTCATAATATGCATCTAATAAACGATCTGAGGAAAATTACCCGAGATACTTAAAATGTTGAGGGATAATAAAGCTCTGAACTTTCCCGAGGCGTGTAAGAGAATTTAAAGCGGCGCTTTTATCGCTTTTATTCGACTTTATGTATTTGACTGTTATGCTTTCATTTTAATTGTCTTTGATTAATAAGGTGTAATTTTAATGTCTTCCTGTCTTTGTAGAACACTCTGAGCTGCCTCGGTGTCTGAACGGTGCTAAACAAGTCAACTTCCTCTGCCTCGGATACACCTTGAAGTGATGTAATGACACAGAATAAACACTTCTTATTAAATCGCACGCTGCAGATGAATTCCCGCTCTGATTTGTCGAGCGAAACGCACACAAATGAACCCTGTCCCCACCTGGAGCCGCTTCCGCCCGGCGCATCATCCATCACGGGGCCCGACGGTGAACCAGTACTGTCTAAGGAGTACGACGCAGGATGAATGGAGACCCTCTCCCCACCCCTGACCAAACCGGGTGTTGACACCGGAAACCAGGTCAACTTCTGAGAAGACAGAGAGGGTCGTTATATCCAAGCGCGTACGCGCGCGCGCCCCCGTAATCCACGGCACGTCGGCGGTGAATAGAGGGCCGTCGGTAATTGCTAAATGTAAATTCGAACACAAAGAGGAAAGTGATTCCTCCCGGTAATTTTCTGTTCACGCACGACTGAGCCTCCATTGTGGCTCCCACCCTTCACTGTAAGAACAAGAGGGCAATAAAAGACAACATCTCGCTCAGATTCCCTCAGACGACCACGGAGGAGAGAACGGCTGCTATTATCAGGGGCTCCACCACGTGATTCCTGGCAAAGGCGGCCTGTTTGAGTGATGCCACGATGGCTGTGATTCTCCGATTCTCTTGTCTGAGCCAGCCGAGAAGACAAACCAACCAGCAGCCGGACGCTCTCGGCTTCCTGGTTGCGGCGTCCGACTGTAATGGTTTGATTAGAGAGGCGAGGCACGGGAACCAGATCAAATAAGTTGCGTGGTTTGTCAAAACATAAAGACGGGGGGGAGAGAGAGGAGCAGATACGTCGGCTCGCTACGTTCAAGCACGCAATTAAAGAGAGAGAGAGAGAGAGAGAGAGAGTAGAGACGGATAAAAGCTTTTTGTCTTCACACACAGAGTCCATGTTTGTGTGATCATGAGGTAAAGAGGAAGAGACAATGTGCCGCCGGAACAAAGGTACGGATTCATGGGGAATCATCAAACGTCACACGCGCCCAGTCATGCTCGTCGTTAATGGAACAACCGCAACGTGTAGGACGAGACCGGGGTAGGAGGCAGACAGACAATCTCAGGACGCCATGTTTCCATTCACGCACAGACACAAAAGAGGCTTTGGAACGAGCCCTCAGAGGTTAGGACTAATCCTGCTCAGACTCTCACCATGTCACTCAAATCTATTGTTCATTCACCAAAAGGATTGGCAATCTCAATAAACGGGCGAGGCGGCGTGCACGGCGCAATGCGTGTGTGCGGGGAAAATGAAGGAGCGAGATGAAACGTTCTCAAAAAGGGAATGCAGGGAGGTCGTGACATCATATGTTGTTGTTTACAGATGAAGGCGACGAGTGGAAGGTTTACAAATCTGTACATTTCGCTTTTGACCAGTAAAAAAAAATAAGAGTTTGATGTTATTAATGCTTTGAAGTTGTTATATATGGTACAAAGTAACCACAAAGCTACTTTGCCATCTAATCTATTCGAATAAATCCTCTTACCGTCAATATGACATCATAACGTGACATTTAAAAGACATTACACTAAGTATAATTTAGTCAAGGCCTCTGCCAAATTTTGAATCAAACTAATTTTTAATGATCACAACATTAATTTGACCCGTGACCACGCTGCTGTTTGGACCATCTGTTGAACTCTGATCCCTCCCAGAAGACGGCGGTTATTCATTTATTCATTATTCGTTTTTGTGCTCACTGTAATAAACGAAAAAAGAAGAAAAAAACGAGGAAGACAAAAACAATTGGGCATTTGTTTGGACATTCCGTTGTCGTAACAATTTGAAAGCGCCGGCCTGAGCGGAAAACCTGCGCCGCTCACACACTCAAGGCGGTGTCACATTCATCCACATTAGCGCGGCCGCGTCCTGACAGAGCGTCCGGGAAGGAACCGTGGCTTGGGGGCATCGCTATTCTCTCTGTAATCTACAAAGAATGGGTATCAACCCTCCTGATAATACATTTCTGAAACAGTAGGTGTGATAAGGGTTGAAAGAAATTGAGAAAAGGTGAGACAGAATGGGGCCCCTGAGGCCCTGAGTCTAGACTTAGCACCCTGTAATCATATTATCCGTGTAGCGGTGTGTGTGTGTGTGTGTGTGTGTTGGTGTGTTTTGGTCCCTGTAGTTTATATTACAGAGATGTCCCTATCTCTAGCCGCCTCCCTGCAGCTTGAGCTTTGAGTCCCCACATTAGAGCCACACCGCTGCTTCACTGCTTCTCTGGAAGATTACAGACATCCACTAAGTCCTGAGCCTCTCTGATTCCCTGACTCCCTGGTCTGGGGTTAAGTAATTGGTTTGGCACAGACATCCCCCCAACAGGGCCAACAGTAACATCCCCGTGAATCTCAGCATCCCAACAAAATCTTTAAAAAAAAATGCACTTGTGTGGTAATTAGCGACGATTTTCTTGTTTCCTTTTTTCTTTTTTTCTTTTCTTAACCTTTCTGTAAGATCTACCTCTTAAAGATCGCACACTTTTTCGCACCAGACGACTTGGCCCCGGCGTGCATCCAGCGGGCCGCATTTCATTAGATGCTTGGCTCCTACCTGAATTGCTGTTCAATGCCACCGATTTGCACACTACCTCTGCAGAAAAAGGGAAAGCGAAAAAAGTTTGGCACGAACGCAACCTCAGCATGTACGGTGCAGCACAAGGACAGATCGCTCCCGCCCGGCGTACTAATCAACATGACAACTCAGCCAGCGGCAGCACAATCACACAACACACTCATGCGTGAGAAAGAGACTTAAACTGCTACAGTGCAAAAAAAAAAACGGAGAGTTCACCTCCAGCTGCGCCTGTGCTGAGTCAGCACACCGGGATTTACTTACAAGAGCGTCTAAACGAGGCGACGAGCACATGATATAACATGAGAATAACTGTTATTATAACTCTAATCGGGGACGGACGGAGAAACAGCGGCTTATCTTTCTGTCCACGTTTTGCCGAGCGAGAGATGGGCTCGGTAAGTTGCGTCGAGGGTTTTCAACTTGTGGTCCACGTCCCCCCTGGTGGTACGCTCAGGTGCTTCAGGCGGTCCGTGACCAAATTTAATTGCTTGAGAATAATCAAAGGCATCTAAATAACATTTTCCAGCCCCGTCCCTCCGTGAGCATGGATTTTCCACGCTGGCATACTTGAAGAATAAGTAGAGGGCTGAGCCGGAGCCAGAAAATGAGATGAGACCCCAGGTCCCTGTCCACCACCGGGCTGACAATAGACAGATTGTGTGCAACTCAGCACTGTCCCAGAAGCCTCGCTAATGGGTGAGGAAAGAAAAAAAAAAAGGCCCTAATCTCAGCTGCTGTCCCCTCCAAACAAATCAGCGGTCAGGAAGACAGTCCGTGGGAGAATGTAGGTTGGAAACCCCTGAGTTAGCGTCTCACTGAGAGACATTAGGACAAACTGAATGCACCCCGCAGGCAGTGAGTCTGACCCCGTCCATGTCCAGTTGTCCCCCTATTGAGTTTTCCATCCTCCACTTGACCCCCTCTGCTGTCTGGTCAGCCGTCTCCCATGAGTCATTAGGTCGCCAATACAGAGGAAACCTGTATGTATCTGTGTGTGTGTGTGTGTGTGTGTGTGTGTGTGTGTGTGAGTCTTTTGGCTAACAAGCAGCAACACTCTGAAACTGTCAGAATGTAGACATAAAATTAAAAAATAATAATAATCATTATTTTCAATAAAAACAAAACATTTCAGGTCGGTTGAAAGAAACTAATAATTATTTTGTAAAGTGAGGACTCGGTCTGAGATGTTTTCACTCGATTTATCTTTTACAGCGATGAGTCAGTGATGATCTGATTCCTGTCAGCGCCTCTCTGATCTAAACGATAGGAAGTGACACATAGTGGATGTGATTCGTTCTTTCTACAATAACAACCTTTCTGTTCTTCATCTTTGATTTTTTTTTTCACTGGTCATCCGCCGACTGTTTCAATTTCACTTCTGGATTATTTTCGTCTCCGTCTCTGAGAACAAAAACTCGATGGATAATTGTGGTCCCTCGGCTATATGGAACTGCTTTTACAGAGGCTTAGTGTCGGAGCTCCAAGAGGCCCTTGTGAGTTCAGACGGAATGTGACACTTCCTCTGCTCGTCTTCACCTTTTAGGATGGAGCTAAATCTGAGTTCTACGTGAAGAATCCAATTGCAAAAACACTTTTTTTTTTTATTCTGCAGTCCAGGTCATACAATCAAACGTTGTTACTTTGTGTTTTTTTGTGCTTCCTTTGATTTTTATTTAATCCTGACATTGGTTTGATTGATATCACTGAGGGTGCAAATAAAATGGAAATGAGCTTTTCAAAATTCTTATTCTGTGATGTTCCACGGTCGGCACGGCGAATACCGAGTGCAACCTTCAGTCCGCCGCTCCACTTAACACGTGAAAGAATGCGTGTCAGCGAAGCCACCCTGAGGTAAATGCCAGTTCTGTTGGTGTTTTGCATGTATATTGTACGTGTTGTTTGATGAGATCAAAAGCTGGAACGGTGAAAGTAAAACTCAAACATGAATTACACTCAAGAAAATCCAAAAAAAAAGATGAAAAACAATGTCAGCCGTTAGGATAAAGTCCATCATATCTCAGCCAATCTCTCTGCCCTGGTACACCAAGTCTAGTCTCCGCCATCTGAATAAAAGGACGAATCAGGAGCCTGGCTACTACACCTTAGGCCCTGTGGCACACTGGGAACACTGGGAAGCCAGATTACACATCCTGTTAATAGCAGAATGGACTTGGCCACGCCCCCACAACACTCCACACCCCGTGTGTTATTTTGCACTTATTTTTTTGTCATAACGTTGCAAATCTTCCTGGCTGTAATGAGCACATTGGTCACACTTTACACCATTCCCATTAAAATCACAAACGATACCGTTAACTTGAAGCGACTAAAAAGTACAAAAAGTTCATCAGCAGGAGTTGAAGCTGAATAAAAAAACCCAAAATGATATTTTTTTTCAGCCTCCAGTGGCTGGCGGTGTTATTTTCTTATTTTCCTCATAAGTCTTGTTAGCACTGAAAGATTACAACAATAAAAAACATATTGAAACGGTGTGAAATTGTTCCCTTTTCACCTCTCAAAGGTTCAAATAAGAACATTTCCCCTCCAAACGAAGCCCGCTCGGCTCTTCTTCTTCTCCACGTTTCCACGCTGTTTTCTAGCAACAGGAACCGTTTCCTCCTCCAATCACCCCTCGTTGTGACGGTCCGGTCGCTCATCTTGAGCCACGCTGCACCTTATTAGTTCATCTGGAGTCACGCTGCACTTCACCTCCGGTCACCGAAATTGCAAAAATGAGTTTCTCACGCACGCACGCACGCACGTCCGGAGCGTGCCCCGCAGGAAGTTCGAAGAAACGAGGGACCTCGGCTTCAAACAAACCGCGCACATGTCGGCGCGCATATCTCACCGTTCCTCTGCCGCTGTCTCGCAGGCAGGGATGGCAAAGTATGAATTATGAAAGTGGATTATGAGATGGGGAATTCACTGTGCCTCATACTGTCTGTCAGAGGCAGAGGGAGAGAGAGAATATATTACTTTAGAAAAATGAAAAAGGGCAGCGAGTGAGCTGACGTGTTGGTGAGTTACAATAAGGAAGACTTTATGGGGCCGTAAAGAAGGAGGCGTTTTTTCATACCACCAAAAGAGGAGACGCACACACACACACACACACACACACGCACGCACGCACGCATCCTTAAAGACATAAATGAATGAAAGGTGGAGCCTGATTCATATTGATATTGATGAATGGGAGGTTCAGTCCAGGTACTTCAAGTGTGTCAGTTCAAATATCTCCCCGTACTACTCAGTCCGAGGACGAGTCACTCCTGATTTCCGCCGCGCGTCCTGGATGAAACGCGCCGACTGCTGCATTGTTTTGCATGCTAACGAACGCGCCGGTTAATTGACGGTAAAGCGCAGGGGGGGCGGAGCAGAACGAGACGCCGCAGCCATCTTTTCTCTGCAGTGCATCTGTCACTAACGCTTGGGCCTGTAGAGTGTGACCGAGTCACCAAAAGTGTAGACGAGACGAGGTACAAGAACACACACACGCGTCGGTTAGTTTGAATTTGAGTGAATCTACGCATCGTTTTAAAACTTTATCCGTATTATATATATTATGTGTCCATCAGAGTGTGTTTTATTTGTTTTTTACTGTTAAAATTCTCAATCCCGACTAATCTGAATTTAGGATTTGTCTGATTTTATTTGGATATGACAGTGGAATACATAAAAAAATCTACAGCGCCGCAGAGAATAAGTAGTTTTGTGTGCCACATTTTCTCAAAGCTCCAACAAAAGAAGAGATCACGACTTTAAAACGCTGAATTGAAACACGGATTCCTACAAAAAAAAAAAAAAACCCACAGAATTACTTTTTGTCGTTTGAATCTTTTTGTCTGATTTTCAACTGAGCAGTCGGCGGCGACAGCCCACACACGCCGCAGTCTAATTAATTTCTCTGATGAGCAACCTGACATTTTATCTCCTAAATTGCCATAAGGGAAAATCCTTTTTACTGCCTCTGAAACGCTTTGACATCCTAATCAAACCAACCATCTCAATTAGTGACTCAGACGGTCTAAAAGGAAACACCTGAGGGGCCGCCGAGAAGAAGGGAGACGGGGCGGGAGAGACAAAAGGAGGGAGGCGTCGGCGCGGCGGCGACGGCGCGGCGGAACGTTTACGGGAAAGTCGAGCCGTTTGAAAAGTTCAGAACAACTTTCGGATTCGTCCGTCTGAGCGCGACCGCGCCGAGAAAGGAGATGTGAGAATCACAGAGGGAGGAATCCATCATTAAAACAGGATGTGTCACCGTGTCGCCGCGGATCAGCCGGAGTGCTACATAATGTATTGCAGCCACCGGTTCCTGCTTTGTGGCTCTCTGCTCTGTCTCGGGTTTCACGGGGATATAAAACGCTCCATCAGAGGGCCTCTGCAGAGGGAAAACACAGAGGAGAACTGAAATTTCGCCCCGATCTGAGACAGTTGTCAAACTAACTCAGGTTTATGTCTGGGTTATTGCCTCACACTCTCTGGAGGCGATACGCCGCATCCAAGCCGAATGCTCAAAGGCCTTTGTCGATAAGTGCTGGGACGGATACACGCCGCTCCGTCTCGCCGAGGGCTGTCCGGGCTTCTTTTTTTTTTTTTATTCTGGGAGACTGGCAGG
>OMNV01008796.1:0-22590 GCA_900303265.1 Brotula barbata
GTGGTTATTTTAGGTTTTTGCCTTCTCTGCCCCTCTTTTTGCCCTTCCAGACTCGGGCATTTCATCTTGGAGGAGACAGGGGCCGTTTTTCAGCCTGCCAGAGAGGAGGGAAAGGAGGTGAAGGAGAGCAGGAAAATAGAGGAGGAAGGGTGGGAGTGTGGGAAGGAAAGTGGAAATAAATGAAAGTGGGGAAAAAACAAGTTGAAGGCATTAATGAGGTGACAGAAATCACAACAGAGGTGTCAGTCCTCTCTCTTTCATTGTCTTCCTCTCTGACCTTTATCTCCTTTATGCCAGCTCAGCTCACCGCCTTCCCCTCTTTACCTCCCTCTCCTCTTTCTCCCCAGCTTCCCTCTCTGCTCATAATTCTTCTCTTTCAAAACATAAAGATTAGCCTTTTTTTTTTTTCCCCCCCCTCCACTGTATTTTTCCTCAATCTACTTATTCTGCAACTCGGTCATCCTCCTGGAACGTCACGCGCGCTCTTGGCCTCACTAATTCACTTTAGCCTTGACTTATTAATCGTATTTATCCACTTTAGCACTTATAGTTATGAATATAGTGCCAAGAGGGGGGTAGTTGTACTTGGGTACATCTCATATTATCCATAAGAAATGATGAATTATTTGAACAAACCCCTGCTGATTGCAGCTGTGCCCTCCATGCAAATTAACACTAATAATTTCATTCATTTTTAATTCGTAACATTATAATTTAATGATGGCCGTCAAATGATATTGTGAAAAAAAAATCGTGATTAATAGATTTTTGTGTTCGATCGCGATTAATCGCATAATTAAACGCATTTTTACATGCTCAGATTTTACCCAATGATTCATTCTGTGGAAATTTGAACAAAACCTCCCCTGCCAATGAGTTTACAGCAACGCTTGAACACAGCTGGAGTCAAAATCCAGCTGTTTCAATGTTATTAGACCCCCGCACACTCAAGACAAGCCTAAACCCAGCAGCTGTCTTGTCTATAAAATCATTTTTCTGGGCACTCACTTATGAATTGCAATATTATAAATGAGTGCCGTGTAATGATTTCATCATGATAAATCGTGATAAATCGCATTGAATTTTAATATTATGCTTGCGTAATTCTAATGAATGAAACTGCAACTCTTTGTACCCCTGATCCTGCAGCCAATTAGTTGGATAAGTTTCCCTCTCATGTCAACCCCGTCTCCACGGAGTCCCTAACAGAACCTCTAGGGATTGGTGAAAATCCTGTTTTCCGCGCGAGGTCATAAATCACCTTGGATGTGACCTCCGTTGGCATCGTAAGGTTGACTAATTGACCGAGGTTGGGGCGGCTCGGCCGAGGGGGGAGGGTGATCACCTAGTGATCGGAGGGTTGCCGGATCAATCCTTTGCTCCTCCGTGTCGAAGGTCCCACAGCAAGACTTTAATCCGACAAGCAAACGTATAGCGCTCAGATTGGTCTCCGGACCAGAAAAGATCTATAGAAACGCAGTCCCTTTCCCATCTATGGCCGTTGACTCCGTTATATTATCCATCACAACAGGTGGTGACACGGATTCCCTCCGAGTGTTTCATTTTCTCATCACTGTGGTCCGACATCATCGAAGAGAATGAAACACCTGGGCTACTACAGCGCCACGTTATTAGCTACATCCCATTTTTGCACTGAAGACCTCATTCCAAATGAATGATTTATATAACCTGCAGCATATATAATATCGCTCTCCCTCTGCAGCAGGTGTCTTATGGCGGCAATTAGCGGTTCGGTGATTGATTCTTAATTCGCAGAGAGGCTATTGGTGCGATTGGCAGTAAAATAGAACACTTTGACGGGCAATCCTTCGTTACGCGAGCTATTTTCACGTTCACCTGAGTGTGAATGGGCTCTCTCGATAGTACATTGGCACAGCTCACTATTGGAGAAAAAAAAAAAAAGCTTTATTTTTGAGGGCTATTTTAAAGAACTGCTGCTACATTCGAGTAATTAGCTGCATATTTTCTATCGGTGTGCGAATGAACGTACACTGTGCGTTTACAAGCTCAGGCAGTGATGCCGTGTCAGAGGTGATTTGTGTTATTGCTCGTCTTTTCAGCGCCCCGATCGAGACAAACATGTTTTTTGCCAGACACGTACGCCACAGCAGATAATTCCTCCCCTGATAAATATGTTTACCGCCAAGCAAATCTAATATTTGTAATCCCGTCAATCTTGCCCCTGCTACTACGGCTGGATAAATATCTCCTGCTCCGCCAGGTTTCACATGCGGCATTTCTACTCCCATTGTGGCTTACTACGGCGGAAGAAATAAGGAAAAGCGAGAGAGAGAGAGAGAGAGCGAGCGCCACAATATTGCAGAGAGACGTAAAGAGTGAATAAGCGTGAGGGAGATAAAGAACTATTTAGGGAGAGAGTGATGGCAGATTAAGTGATAGGAAGGTGGAGAGAGTGCATGAAAGGGAAAAAGAGCTACAGAGAGAGAGAGAGAGAGAGAGAGAGAGAGAGGGAGAGGGATTGGGACAGCCTCTTCAGCCCACTCTACTCCAAGCTAAAGTAGCTAATGGGCTTGCCCAGACGCACAGAGTGGATATTGCATTGGGACTTCCTGCAGTCCCTTAGCAAACAGGCAGCCTGGCTCGGCTAACAGGTTCGCGGGCCAGCCGGAAACATGATATCATCTTGCTACTACCACTAACCTGGGTACACGAGTGAGGGATCGGAGGGGCGCAGTGCCAGTGTGAACCCGAAACTATGAAGAATCGCCTAAAGAGACAGAGACAGAGAGGGAGGGAGAGAGAGAGAGAGAGAATTGATTGGCCAGGATGAAGGGTCAATACAGGCATTCATGCGTGTCTCCCGTTGTATGCATAATACAATGAAATTAGCATCAGCAGCTGAACAACTTTTTCTCCGTAATTTTCCACATGGGTTTGCTCACTGTTTACAAAGTCAATTACGAACATCTGACATCTCTTTCCGAACAGTGAGGGATGCACAGAGCACATTGAATTCATCATAATGAGCACACGTAACCCAAACATAAACATTTCTCTCACTCTCTCGCTCTCCGCCGTGAATGCACGAGTGGGGGAAATTCTCCTGATCGCGCAACTATTTCACACACACCATGCACAGACACACACTTATATGTGCTAATAAATGGGTTTGCCCTCCAACCGCAATCTCCAGTCGACGCACCGAGCCAATCCGCCGTTTAGATTACAGGTGACGAGAAGAACCTTTTTAACAACTCTATGGTTTTTCCTCTGTCAACGCTGTTTAATTACAGTGACAACATCTGTTTGTACGGTGAATGTGTGAAAGATGTGATTCAGGCGCCCTCGAGGAGGCTCGCTTTCCATCTCACACGGGCAGGTGAGATTTTTAAGCTAGCCTTAACCTGCGATTTATCCCTTTTTAAAGGAGTGGATATGGATAATTCATATGGATTCCCAAAAGCCCCCCAGGGCACCGTAGATGTAAACAATATATGTCCCATATTTGTCAGGATGAAGAGTGCAGGAGGCAATTCAGCCTCGCTAGCAGGATGAAACTGCAACCACTCTGCCTGAGTAAGATTGATTAGATGCTTATTACTCAATAGTTTGAGTGTATGTGTGCGTGAGGGTGGGTGTGTGTGTGTGGGGGGTGGGAGTGGGTGTTTCCTTGATTTGATTTATCAAGTGCTCAAAAGTAGGCTGAAGGATTAATCACCGCAATGATATCGTGCCAAGCTATTATCTGTGCTGCGTTATCTGAAGATGCTGACTCCTACATGATACTGGCTGTGTGTGTGTGTCTGAGAGAGAGAGTGAGAGAGAGAGAGAGAGAGAGACCTCGCACACACACACATACAGCAGTTAGATTAAAAGGGAATATTTTATTTATATTTTACTTTTACGTGTTGATCCTATCTAATTGTATATAATTGTAGACATTAAAGAGAGAGAGTGTTGTGTGTCCGTAGTGTGGAGTGTAGTACCAAAGTTGAGGGCTCATTGGTGACACACACACATTGGATGGATGCGGATAGAAACTTTCTGCACGTACCCCGTAGAGACAATGACAAGGATGTGAGCTCCTCTGCACCAGGATGCAAGTATTTGTCTCCCTCCCTCCTCTTCTCTTCTTACTCACCCATCTCTATCTCTCTCTTCCTCTCATCAAATTTCTCCTCTCTCTGGCTGCCCTCTAGCCACCACATTTGACCCTTATCCCACCTGGACCTCTGCTTCACCTTATTAGAGCTGACTTAATCCCTACACGTGTAAACAATGACATTTTGGTTGCACAACAAGTGAGCAGAACTGTAATAAATAACGGCGATAATAACAGGATAACAACAACCAAAAAGAGCCCAAAATGAAGGCCTCTGTCTGTGGCCAATCAGGGGACTCTGCTGAGGTGATCTAGTAAAGTTCATGAACGATTCGATTGTCGTGTACACGCCAACACACGGACACCGCAGATGTAGTTTTCAAACAAAATCCCTGTTTATTTCCTGCTTTGTCGTTGTTGTGCTACATTGTGTATTTGGCGGCACTGTGGCGTGGTGGTTAGTCTCAGAGCAACAAAGTCATGGGTTTAAATCCCGGGGTCAACTTCCACACCTTTCTGTGTGGAGTTTGCATGTTCACCCCATCTCAGTGTGGGGTTCCTTCGGGTTCTCCGCTTTCCCCCACCCACAAAAACATATGCGTTAGGTTAATCACTCCTGCCATTGCCCCTGACCAAGGCACTAAGTGGAAGATCTGGAGTTGGTTCCCAGGCGCTGTTGTGTGTGTGTGTGTGTGTGTGTGTGTGTGTGTGTGTGTTTGCATGTTCATGTGTGGGCTGTCCACTGCTCCTCATTGAGGATGGGTTAAAGTGCAGAGAATTAATTTCCCTACGGGGATCAATAAGGTACCCTTCCATTTACTTTTTGAGATGAATTAATCAGTAATTAACAATGAATTATGTAGAAATAGATTTTTTTCCAACCTGTTTTGCCCACCTGACTCAAAAACATGAAGGGGACACCTGATGTTCGGGGAGGAGATAACGGCTGAGATGCCAAATCGTATTGAGATTCATTTTGATTGTGCTCAAGCCGCCTGCAATACCCCAACAAACCACCAGGAGGCATGGACCACTGATTGAAAACCCCATATACAAATTCTGAATACATTTAGTATCAGCTGATCTGTATACGGTTTGAATCTGTAGCCTAGAATATAGGCATACGTGTTATCCAATATATGGATTCCTGTATTTATGATATACGGATCAACTGCTGTACAGGTTACATAATGGAAAACAGCAATGAAACAGGATTATTGATAAAACTCTGCAGATCCATAGGTGCTGGCACGGAGCTATTTACCCGCTGAATGGAAATCACCGGTGCCCACGCATGTCTTGTCACCGGTGTTAATTCGCCACATGCCAACATCCAAAGCCATTCATCTTCATGAATAGCCCGTGTTCCTCTCCTCCCTCCCTTGTCTACCCATCAGATTCTATTCTCCCTGATATCTTCTCAAATTCTCCTTTTTTGTTTCTCTTTCTCTCTCTATCCCTCCCTCCCTTCATTTTTATTCCCTCCCACGCCAAATTGCCGGTTCGGCCGCGTTTAGTCCCTGACAGCATCTGAGAGAAATAACGCAGTGCTGCCACACTGGGCGACCGTCTAGGACGCACAGCAAAGGGATAAAAAAAAAACAAAAAAAACCTCAGCCTCCGTTCTGTCCACCTGGCCAACCTGGAGCAGACATTTTACCCCTCTGCAGCGCCACGGCGTGCGTATCAGTGCCAGTCCAGACGACACAGTCGCAGTTTGGAAATGTCAGGTGTTCGATATGTGTGAGCTTGAAGCTTAAATAACTTATAGCGCCGGGTAAATTAATGTTTCCGCTGACCTTAATGTTGTTGCTTTCTGCTTCACTAACTTGTGGTCCATACAAAAGCAACATGTGTCTTCTTTAATGCCAGGCCAAACTACAGAAACCCAGACTTCCCTGTCGTCGGTGCAATTACTGTTTGTGATGTATGGAGCAGTTATAAGGTTCCTTGAAGCACCACTTTTGTTAAACGGAACAATTGTGCCTCTCCAGCATGCACCTCGCCACATAAAACCCTGTAAAACCAACCATATGGATGGAAGAGAATTCAAGTTCACACGCACAGATGACCAAGTTCATTAAAGAAACGTCTTTAGGATACTTTTAGTTATCCTTACTTGTTCCAATGAGCGCGTCTTTGTGAAAAACAGCGCGTCTTATCTAACATTAACAGCAGGACAGGAGTAATTGATGAGCAAGCAGAGGTGATTATTGGAGTTGTCATTGACTCTGGAATGCAGAATCGATACAGAAGTGCTGTATTGATCCATACGGGGTTTGTTGATGAAGTGAAGATGCTCACGGTGGCGGTCTGTAATTGAACTCAGCACAATGATTCCATAATCAGATGTGTTTGTATTGAAGGGGTTAAGACTGCCCGGGTGTTAAGCTCTTAACGTCTGGAAACCATGAACTTCAGGAACTGTAGTTTCATTTTAAATGTTTCTGAGGATGCTAAAAGTATCATTGATTCTAAATGTGATTGGTACTGTATATATTTAGAATAAAGGGAAATTAGAAATGGCATCACTTTAGTAGTATGTGTGGATTTCTATGCTGAATTTTTAGAAATATATCCAATTTATCAGCTTTTTAATGCTTCTCTAAGTGGTGTACTTGATTCGAAAAGGTCAATTAAATTGATTCAACGTCCGTAAAATAACCCTGAACTGTTTACCATGTGTGCTCAATTAGGCTCATTAACAAGTGTGTAAGGGTTCAATCAGACATCTGTGGTTTTGATTCGTTTTGGTTCTCGAGGCATCTTTAAAGCGTCTGTCCACATCTGTCACGTACCAGAGACAGGAGTGTGCAAATCGTGTGAAGACGGAGTTTCTTCTTAATGAGTGAAAACTCTTCCGTCGCTGTCACAGCTTTACCACGGATGATGTAAGTATCGCGTGCGCCATTATGTGAGAATCTCACTCAGGGCCCAGATTGGTTGTCAAATTGGCTGTTTTACAGCGTGAGAAAGGAACGCGTGGCGAGCATGTCGGATTGAAAATGTGACGCGCTCCGACGGACAAATGTTGGCGAGCCTGGTTAAGTCTGGTCTTCGGGAGGCCGTGGAGTAGATACGAGCTGGCAGGTACGATGCTTTTCAGCCCACTCGCCTGTCTCGTGAAATATTGTCGGCCCTCTGTCTGACCGCCTCCAACCGCGTGTGTGTATGTGTGTGTCTTCACTGTCCTGTGTAGCTGCGGTATTGCCAAGAGCAATTCCACTGCCATGCGGAATGTATCCCAGCATGGATCCACTTCAAAGATTCTTCTCATGTACACACCACACACACACACACACACACACACACAGATCCAGACCGTGTGAGTGCACAATAAACAATCTCCTCCACATAGAAATAAACAAAGCACACACACACACACACACACAGTATAATTGGAGTAATATTCATTCGGTTCAATCAACTCACATCAAACTCAGTGCCAAAACAAAGCCGAGGTCATAACCCACAACTGTGTGGTGACGTTTGGGAATTGCCCGCTAACAAGTCATAAAATGCTGAGTGCGAGTACTTTGCTGCAGTGTACACTTGCGTACTCTTGACAGCCAGGGCGCGAGGGCACAAGTGTGTTGTGTTCCTGCTGAGGATTCATCACAAACCACAACATCACAAGCAAATAAGTCCACAGATGAGCGGCGGAGATCTGTTAAGGAAACGGCCGAGCGTGCGTACCGTCTTTGAACAGTTTGGACGAAGCTTTACCAATCTGCGCGTGTGTCCTCTGCCTTGATGCTACACACAGCTGCGGTGCGTGGGCGAAAGACCTTTCGAACGTATGTGCGCGCGTCCATTTTCACATTTGGCTCAAGGACTCGTAAAAGCCCCTCGCTTTACTGCAGCCCGGCCTTTTAGTTTACGTTGTCACGAAACACGCCGAGCACCCAGACAGGTACGGTACGCTTAGAAATGGTATTTCTTTGCCATTTGTGCCCAGGACGGAAGCACAATTACTAATGAGAAGTAAATGTGATCCCTCGTACCCTCCCCTGTGTTTGATAGCAGTGTATAATGAACAGAGACGGCTAAATGAGAAGGAGCAGGACTGACAAGTGCAGAAATGCAGGATTCACAAAATACAGCATGACACCTCCATTCCCCTGGGTTTTACTCTTTTTCTCTTTTTTTTTCCTATGAGCTCCTGCGCCTCCTCAAAAATACTTACCAGAGATAAGAGCCGGGCATAATAGAAACAAAAAGAACAGACAGACAATATTCGAGACAAACACATCACACACAAATCTCCGAGGAGCCCCTTCACTCTCGTTCCTATCTGTCCGGTAATGTCCACACGCCGACGTGCACACATGTAGGCACTTATGTGAGGATGATGCGGACCGGTGACCATTAAACTGTGCTCTGTTGTCTAATTAGAGCCCTGTGGACAGGAAGCAAAGAGCCCATCGCTTTGCCCTTTTATCTTCCCACAGCTCTCAAATGGGATGAAGACATTCAATTTCGAGTGTAAGGTCTGGTAGACGGCACAGACGCCCATTAGCTCTGCCCGTGTGATGTACTTGGAGAGGTAGAGCTCCACCGAACTTTACTTTATCATCCCAAACAGTGGCGTGGACAATTTGATAAAAAGGGAAAAGAGAGGGGAAGAATCGCAGATATGTGAGGCGTATTGATCATCTGACACGTTATTGACCGAGCCGGTTGATTCACTGTCTTTCTGCTGTTTGAAGGGCCTTCAAGGTTTTGAATTGCTTCCATGCTTTCATTATCTGCCATTTGATTGGATTGTGGAGTCCTGCTGAGGTTGCCATCGGGAAATAATGGGCAGATGCCATGACATTATTATTATTATATTTGGATTTGGTCGTCACACTTTATGGAAATTTACTTAGAAAATCAAAATATATTCACAGTTATTAAAGCCTCTGAACCCACTTTCGGCTCACGCATACAAACGTGAGCGTGTGCATCCACCCAATGCAAAACCAAGAAATGTTGAATTTTAGGTGATGGAAAATTGCATTTCATTGAAATAGTTTGTCTCACCTTCTCTGTTTAGTGGACCGATGGAGCTTGTGAGTAGCTGGACAGTCATTCAGACAAAGTGGAGTGGAGAGCGGTCCGTCGGGAGCGAGGCGGTAAAGGTCAGGGACATAGAGATGGCTCGAGCACAAGGACATAATTGGCAAGGCAGAAAGCCAGTTCAGTACACGGGTGCAGAGATGGAGGACGTAGTGGTAGTTAGAGGGAGAACGGGAGGCCATGGTGGGAATATGAGGCCCAGGACAAGATTGAAATGTGAAAAGGTCTTGACTTGTTCTGCGTTTTTATCTGTATCCCTTGTTTTGCTATGTTTTGCACCCTGTCACCAATCCCGGAGATCCCCACTAAAATCCTTTTGGTATTGCTCCCTCTCCGTCTCTCTGTCTTTCGTCTCCTTCTTCACAGCCTCTCCCGCTCCGTCCCTCAGCGCACTCTTTCCACTCACATTTCGTATACAAATCCTTTTTTGGAAACACCTCCCTCGGCAATATTCGCCTGTCCTCATCGAAACTGTAACGCGGCGGAATGTCTACTCTCCTCTTTTTCTTGTTTCACTTCCCGCCCTCCCTCTTCCTCCCCCCCGGTCTCCCTCCTTCCTACCACTGACATCCACAAAGCCACTTCCAACGGAATACAAATGCGATCAAATGGTGCAAAAATCAACCAACAAAAATCCAACCCGTGTGAGCTCTTAGATACAATCAAAGTCCTTCTAAAGGGAGGAAATTCATCATCCGTGGAGTTATTCCTTTTCATGCGTTGCACAATTGTTTTATCAAGGACTTGCAGGAAAGTGTTGGTGACTGTTTTCCCTTCTGGCGCTGCTGGGGTGGCATTGATAGCTTTAGCTGTGCTCATTTGCAATGACAATGAGCTGCAATAAAAGCCAGCTAGGTCGTAATTCAGCGCGCCCCCTTCTACCAGCGCAACTACCATCACCGGCAGCGCACTCCAATCTCAGGTGTGTTTCTAGATAATAGCGTTTGTAGCCTCGGGGACGCGTGCATAACTTTACCTCTCAACTATAGGTATGCACACGCACACGCACAGAGACACACATTCAGCCGCAACCCCCAACCCGAGTCCCCAAACTCATGAACATGCCATGCTTGATAATGATCGTCTCAATGCCAGGGCAAAGAGGAAAGAAGTAGGTAGAGCGAGAGATTGGGGTTTGAGGGCACTATGTTGGATGCCTATCATCAAAGAGAATTAAAATCTTATAATAGAAGTAAAAAGGACCCTTGGGCCGTGAACAGTAAAAGCAGTTGGGTAAGAAGGGAAGCCAGTGCAAAAAGTGTGTGAACGATATATAAGGAGACAGGCTTTGCTTTGGGGATGGCGAGGTTGAGGCTGGTCCAATTAAACTAGCCACAGGCCCTGATTCAATGTGACTCCGATAAGTGAGGCAATTGCCAAAATGTCAGTGGTCAAGACTTGGAGATAGCTCAGCTTATTTAGGCCAGAGCGAGACGATGCACCGAGGGTCCTAGGCGTAGAGTACGTCTATGCATGGGTGTATTAGCGGTCCTTCTTACTGGGGTGGTTTGGTCTCTCGGTCACGTCGTACAGTCGGCTTGTCTACTAATCTCGCAATGCCTCCGTTCGCTCTGCTGTGTCTGCCGCGGAGCCACTGTGAGAGAGAGAGAGAGGGGGAGTTTTAATTGGTCCCCATCATTATCATCTGATCTGTGTGGTGCAAATGACTCATTGTTCTTGCCTGCAACTACACTAGGCGCTCCAGTTAGTTCCGTGAGCACGAGTCCGCTTTGGGGATTCAGCTTTCTCTCCTCCGGTCATGAAGTATGTGTTCACATGATGAAATCCTCCATCACATAAATGGAAGAAAGTTGTGAAATTGCAAACATCGGCCCTCTATTGATGTCCCTATTGTGGCCCATCCTCCTCCGTCACACACTCATCGTGTGAAGGAAGAGAAAGACAAATGGGCGAAGCAGCCGGGCGCTGTCGGTAAGGCCCTCCCTGCCTGTCATGTTCCTCGTGGGAACTCTTTTTGCATCAGCGTAATGTTTTATTGATTTATTGGCAGCGTGTGAATGATCCATTTATCCCCGGCCTCTCAGAGAAATATGAGTGTTGTTGACGAGTTCTGGCTGAATAATCCTGGTATTAATCAAAGCCAAAGAGTGTCAAGATGAGGCGACTGTGCTGTTTAAAGACTGTATAAAAGAGTGGCAGCGGAAGGCTGCTTTGACACGACAGGCCGACAATATGCGAAGCACAGAGAATAATCTGCACATCGCCGAACTGCTGACGTCCTGGACCTTGGTCAGCCGTACCAACACGCATCGTCACTTTATTCCTGCCGCAGGGACCGTCACATATTGCCGTGATGGATCTGAGACAGAGACAGAAGAAGGAAGTTCACCGTTGTCGCTTCTGCTTACATCAGCTACGAGTATTTGCTCAAATGTTGCACATTTGAAGCGGAGAACAACGTTGGTTCTCAGCAGCTTGTTCTGTAAAAGCCTCACGATGAGACTGCTCGGCACGGAGGGAAGGTTTAGCATCGATCGGAATTCATCAGCCTGAGCCTGCACCAGCCCAGGAAGCGAGGACATCAGTGATGCAGATTATTATTTTTTTTTTATGTTTGTATACATAGATCTTTTAAAAATATTATTTTTGGAAGTGGTTGTCACCTCCCTGTGGGACTGTAGATTGGGGAGGAGTTAAATGAGCCATTTCAAGGCACCTTAAGTGAAATCTACTATGGCGGTTTAATTAAAACCCAGGCAGTGTTTTGAGGGCAACAGATTAGTGTTCAAAGATCCAATTAAAGAGTTTGTTTAGAGAGGACCTCTGGAGCCCGTCGGGCTCCCTCTGTGTTAAGTGAAATACCTTGCAGACAGACCTGATAGCACTGATAGCATGTGATGAGAAAAGGGGCCCTGAGTCGGGCACAGGGCTGAAGCCAACAACCTCCTCAGCTACACACACACACACACACACACAAATACACATAATTCCTCTGATACACAGTCGGAGATAAAGAAATATTTGGAAGCTCATGAAGAGGCTCTCATTTTCAATGGAGCCTGATTACCATCGCTTTCCGAGGGAGGATGCTTAAAAACAAACTGAGATAAAGGATGAGAAGAGTTTTCCGAGGAGTTTGTTTGTTAGTCTAATCTCTCCCCATGGTTTTGCAAGCTCAGATAAGTGTCAGAATCTTTCATTGGCTTCTGAGGAGGTTGGAACGACTGCAATCTTGGTGGGATAAAGTAGAAATATTTAGTACTTTGCTAATAGTTTTTGTACCAGCGATGTCAGCACAAATTACGCCCTGTGAATAAAGACACTTTTTTTCCCGCCAGCTATACAAACACAGCTGGCCAAAATGAGCAGGACAGTTTATCATGGGAGGCGTGTGTGTGTGTGTGTATGCGTGTGTGAGTATTGAAATGGGTAATGGGATGTGGGGCTTCATATATTCCCATTTCTTCCCGTTTCCCTGTCAGCCAGGCACATTAATGCTTTATTCCCCCCTCTCGCCCGTTCCATTCCTCCACCCTTAGTTACCGTGCCGTAGAAGCACATCACGCCTCTCTGGACTCCCCATCTCTTCATAATGAAGGAGGATGCACTTGCCATTAGCGAGGCAATCAGCACAATATAATGTAAATATTTGCCTTGGCCTTGGGCTGTTTTATATTGACCCAGAGCTGACAGATTGGTATCTGCGAGAGTACGGATGGAATTCCTACTCGGAACATGTACGCCTGCACACAAACGCACCTGTTCGTGCACACATACAGCCCCCGAGCTCCCCCGCACAATGCTGCCCCCACACAACTCTTCATTTCTCACCTCTTCCACAGCCATTCCCGCTCAACAGGGCACAGTCCTCTGCCTTGAATAGAAAAGTCATCGTTCTGAAGAGCTTCTATTGTACTCCCTGGCAGGTTGCTAGCGGTGTGCTTAACGGAACACAATGAAAGTTTAAATTGATCAAGGGAATGTAAAATTTGACGGAGCAAAATGTTCTCCCAGAGACAAGTTTGATGTATTGGCTTTGTTGCGATGTTTGATGTTGGCGGTTTCTCATTGAGTAGATGTATGTACGCGTTCGGTTGCGGCAGAGCGATGCCTTCTAGTCCCGTCTTTTATCTCGGCTCACTTTTCTGACATCTCTATTGTTTAAATCCCATTATTGTCATATCATGGATTTTTGAAGGGAACAGATGCTGACATTATTAGATATACTGGGGGACATTTCAAAGGTCAGCGCTGCAAGTATTCCACTCCAAAGCGGCTCAGTGCTAAAGAACTGTTATCGGATCTATATTGCCACTTCGATCGCTGCTGTAGGAGGATATCGAAAGCGGAGATGAAAATCGGACCGATTCATGAATGAATGCTGACCAGTCCTTACCAACGAGCTGCCGTCAGGGCCGAGAACTTGGCCGTCATATCATTTTCAAATTTTAATTGACAGAGTCTTGCTGAAGGTTCGGAATTGAAAAGTCAGCCCGCACAGAACTCTACTTTGCACTGACGGACTGACCACAGTGTCTTGTCTGACCTACTTTTGGTTATCTGGCAATTACCTTCTGACACCTTCTCTGCCATAAAATACCGGCATCTGACTGGTGAGGTGAGGACGGACAATGGGATTGTGGGTAGCCGGTGCATGTGTGATATACGATATGGTCTGAGAGGAGGAGTTAATTAAAATGTGACAGAGTGGCAGTGGTACAGCAGCAAAGTGACATTTTGGAAGGTTTTCGCGCATGGTGAACTGGCTGCTGGTGAAAACTGTGCTGCAGTAACAGGAAACTTACCTTTATTTTAGATTCTTTGTATTATTATTTCCCTCCCGAGACCAATTGCCAGACTTCAAGGTGAACAGCCTACCACCGTAACACCGCTTGACCATAACACTTGACGGAACAGTAATACTGTACCGTTATACCTCTTGATAAGAGACCACGGTCACCTACAAAAGCAATAAAAGGTTTTACCGTATGTGTAATATACATGCATAAAACCACAACATAAAAGTGCAGAGACATTTATTAGCCCTTCTGGCAGAGCCTCTGCTACTGTTTAGGCGGTTATTGGCACAGTCACATACGGTCCTATCAGTATTCATATGCAACACCCCAGTAAAATGAAGTCAGATCTTGACGCGCTCTGTGGGACTGTGGCACCTGTAGCCCAATTGGCTCTGCTTTCGGATTGATGCTCTCCGTTTGATAGAAGAAACGCTCATGTCTAGACTGTACAATGGGCTCTGTCACCTTGTCTCTCTACAGCGACGTATTTAAAACGGCTAGGTCGCCGAGCGTCTACGCCGAACAAAAACGGATTGTGCGCCCATGGGCGGGTTTTCTTGTGATGGGGGTAGTCGTATATTTTAATGAGCTTCAGTCCCGGGGGAAGTGGAATAAATTTCTCCTTTTTTTTCCTCTTTTTTTTTTTTTTTGCTTGCACTGCGCACTCCCAATGTATTGTTGTTCCAGGGCAAACCTGACGAATAAAGACATGCCAGAATATATTTGACTGATGTGTTTTCCTTTCCAGTTTTGACAAAGGTAGCTCACAGGGTTTGCCCGGGCTCATTATCATGCATGCAATATCGGCCAAGATGTGAACGTCTGAGCAGAGAGATTAAAATAAACTTTTTGCCTGTAGTCTCCATCCCCACTGCCCCCGCCGTCGTGCAATTTCCCCCCATTCATTGGACTCACCCAGAGTGGCAGATTTATTTAGCCTTTTATGAGCTGTTGAAAGCCGCAGTCCCGTGTTTTAAATTTCCTCTTAGTTCACCTAAGTACGTCTTCAAAGGAGGTTTGAAACTGGGGCCGGCGAGGACGGGTGGGATTGAAGTACAGGAATGAAAAACAGGAGGAGGAAGAGGGAGAACCAGGAACAGATAAGAAAAACACTGTGTAGCAAAGCTTCAAGGTTTACCCTTAATCACACACGCTGAAGTATGCAAACACAGAGCGCAGTTTCTCAAATTAAGGGTCGGGACTCAGACGGTGGTCATTTCATATGCAGACAGGGTCACAAATTATATTAGAGACAGATATCTAATGCTGGAGGTTATGTTTGGGGCTGTGTTTGGCTGCCTGTCAGTCAAACTCGGGTGGCTGGTGCAGTGAAGAAGCCCTTGCACGTTGTTGACAATTCTTTAACTGTTGGTCATGAATTTCTTTTCTTTATTAATTTTCCAATGCAGGATTGCCGGACTTGCACCGAGCTAGTTTTTCTGCCAGTTGTCACGAATTTTCATAGTGGCTATCCAGACAATTCTTTTTCCTATCTTTAAACATCAATCGTCCTGATGTTGGTGCTGTAACAACAATAAAAATATCTAAATAACTTTGGACCTACAAGATTTAAAACTGTGTTGAAACTATTGGACTGATTGGTCTTGACAGAGGTATGTGGTCTCTGGTTTGATATATTATTTGTCTCACATTTAAGAAGAGAATCCACTTGTCTTCAATTGTTTGTGATCAAACTATATTAATCACTGATGTGCAAAAAAGTGTGCACGAGCCAGAAGAGTTACAGATGCTTGTCATTGTGTGTGTGTAGAAACCGTGAGAGCATAAAGCACTCCATAATCCACAGACACTGTGTTAATTGTGCGCACAGCCACGCTCTCGCACACTGAACAGCAACAATAACATGGAGAGCTTTTTGGCTTAGTCTTTAATTAGGTCGACACTGAGACACACTGAGAGGCCAGCATGTTCCATCCCACTGCCCTCCAAACTCCCACGGGCCTTCTCAACCTCACCCCGGGCACATTCAGCTAAGCCTTGGCTGCTGATCAGCATGCACACACACACACACACACACACACACATACTGATGCCAGGGCGCAGGCTCACGTGCACATGCAGATGTGCACACGCCCTCGGACACGTGCAGGACACTTTGTTGCATCCCCACTCAGACTGGCATACATCGGCAGTCCATAATGCCCGCTTTAGGATTGCCTTAATTATAGCCTTCAACGAGAACCCTCACCCCCTGCCCGTCCCGCCCTCCTCCTCCTCTTCTTATCGATCGCTTCTTCTCTTGTTTGTTTGGAGATAGGCTTCGTGGCACTGGCCTTTTAAGCATCTATCTTTTCCCTCGTCCTTCTAAACCTCTTCCCTCCCTTTGATAACGGATTGGAAACAGATAAGAGAGGCGAAGGTGGAGGACGGACCTCGCTAGGGCTTTATGGTTAAATCACTGAAAGGAGATGGATTGTGACTCTGTTGCTGAATTTTCCTCCCTTGGCTTTAGTCACCGCTGTGTGGTTGTTGTTTTGTTTTTTTGTTTTTTTTTGTTGTTTCTTTTCTTACTCCGGGCTCAATGCCCTTGGAGCAGGGGGTAGAGCTACGGCACCGCTCGGACGTGGAAGCCGGTCAATGACAGAGGAGAGGAGCAGGGGAAAGAATGGAGAGGAGGGAGAGAAGGTGAATTGAAGAGAGGGAGGACATTAATTATAGGGTTGACACATTCAATAGAGGTCTGGAGTCGAACTACCTGCTGGAGGGAATTGGAAAACAGCAACTACAGAGTACATTCCAATATCGGGGGCCAGTTGCAGTGATAAAGACTGCCCGAGTCTGAGGGTGTGCTATCTGTCTCTCGGTGCGTCTTTGTGCGTTTGTGTGTTGCCGAGACCAAAAGGAGAACCGAAATAGAGAGATTACAGCGCGTGGACTAACAATAACTTTCCTGGGTTCCCAGTGATTGTCACTTATTGTACTCACACCCCAACTTCTCAGAAACCTTGACGGAACTTTGTCACTCACCTCCCAGGGCAGGAAATTATACAGCAGGATCACCAAGACTAGCGAGGCACCAAACGGTGAACGTTGAAGCCCAGTAATGGGAAATGGATTGTAGCTCTCACACATGATCATTATGTACTGATTGCTCCTATAAAAAAAATGGCAGATAGCGTCAGGTTGACTGAACTGTGCCGCGCACGGCTTTCAATATGTGTGACATTGCACAGCAGCCAGGGCCAATCACTTCACCGAGCATCCCACTGATGGCAGGCCTGACTTTTGTTTAGAAAAGTAGCACCTTAGCACAAATGTAACTGAAGGTCTTGCTCTCATGATGTTTTTGTCCTTCTATATGTGTGTGTGTGTGTGTGTGTGATTTTACAGAGAAGTGAAATGTTCATCACGAGCGGAAAGGAGCTGTTGCAACTTAATCAGTGAATCGTAAAGGTAGCGGATGTAGTCCGGGCTGGAAGGGATATTGTCATAGATAACAGTGGCTGGTGTGTGGGTTGCTATGCCAACCACTGGCACAGCTGGTCCGAAAGACAATGAAGCTGTGTTTCAGAAGGCAGATTGTCATCTTCCAACAAAAGGAAGGCATCAAGTAAACAAAAGTCATCAGGCATATTTATTCCCAGTTTGATTTTGATCTGAAAAACAGAGACCAGCCTTGTCAGTTTGATTGCGTTGTTTTTGTTTTGCCCCGGCAGAAAGAGCCACCAGTGAGCCGCATTTAAGGCTCAAGTGCTTTTCTGTTTGATGTTGTCAATATCAAAGGAAAGATTAGCCCTGCTTCCCACACGACGCGGCTTCCTTTTAGCTTGAGTCCATCCAGCTCTCCAATCCATATTCTTCAAAGGCCGGTGGGCATCTGAGATTCTCAAGTTATTTTATAAATACCGTGTACAAGGAACTGAAACACACGGCCGCTAAGAGAGAAGAACAGGTGTTTTGACAGCATTAGTATAAAAAAATGTAATGCTAACTCCTCTGGGCAACCTTTGCTTTTGTGCCTGTTTGTGAGAATCAACGAAATATGCAAATGCACTGTTAAGTCAGCTGAGGAGAGAACTTTCTGGAGTTGGTCCTAAGAAATCGGAACAATTTTGCCCAGATAATTTGCTGATATTCTGATAAAGTTAATGGTTGTCGCATAGATGACAAGTCAAGTGTACATGAATGGACCAATGTGATGATGATGATCATGTAATGAAAAGAAAGAAATTTTTGTAGAGTTAAATTCCTTAGCTGTAGGAAGGGCAAAAAAATTTAATCAGAAGTTTGTTTGTGGTAAGGCATCAATGCATTTGTGTGGGGAAAACACCACTTAAACTCAAAAGATACAACTTTGTGAGAAGTTCAGAAGGAGTAAAGACGCAGAGAGTCTTACCAAGGTCTGACTCATAGAAGCCTTGGGCTAAGATCAGTGGTTGAGGTTGGCGTGTTGCATTTGTGCATGTGGCATTTGTGTGTTTGTTGAGTGTTTTTCAGTTATTGCAAAGACAGAGGGAGCGAGAGCCGAGCTGTTGGCTCTCCGAGAAGGAACCTCAGGGGAAGATTCAATTATGAATGATGCTTCCACTCGGAGCCATCTTAGAATCCCTTATTCTTTAGGAGATCCACACCTAATCCTCAGCAGGGTTTGGTGCGGCCTGCCTCTGATGTGATACGCCTCATACACATTGTGGGTCATGCATTATGAATGATGGCAAGGACACACTCATGTCCTAATTTCACTGCAAGCAGTGTGAACATCAACACCCGAGCTGACAGCATGCAAATTCCGCCTCGACAAAGAGCGGAATTGAGTCAGGTTTTGCAGCGCCCAACTGTTCCGTTCCCGTCTTCGCACGTTTGTCATCTCAAGATGACTTGGCTCCACCTTTGCTGCCCACCGTTGTCCGTCTCTCCCACCTCTTAGCCTCGTCCCATTCATCTCTGCGACGTGTCTTCTCCCCTATCTTTAACTTCTCTCCTTGGCAGCACGCACGTCTGCTTTGTAGCCTGCAGTGCTGCTGCAAACATCACCCTCAGCCTCTGAAATCTTCCTCAGACCTCTTCCCCATCTTACTCCCTTTCCAACCTGAGACAGTAGGAGCTGACACCTCTAGAGAGCCAAAAGATCATTTAAAGCCTTCCCCTCTGTTTGGTAAGGAAGAGTAGAGAACACTGTAGTGTCAGGAATGAAGCAGGAGGAGACAGGAAGTGGGTGAGAGGGACTGAAAAGCGGGTGAGACTGCCTATAGCTGAGTTTTGCAGTAATGAGGGGAGGGAGAGCTGTTATGGCTCCCCTTCTGCTGCTTGACTTTGTGTGTGTGTGTGGGTGTTCTCGCTACTGTGTACTCACATTTGCGCCTTTTCTGTGTTCAGTGAAACTGAAGTGAGGGTACATGACTGCTTGGTTAATGGTTGTCAGCGAGTCGTTCCTGTTCCGTTGTAGCGATCAGAAGCTGATTTGACATGCCTGTAAGTAAAGAACCCAAGTTACAAAGCCTTTTCTTGTTCCTAAGGGGAAGACTTCAAGCGTCTCACCCCTGTTTTGACTGTCTTTCTGTCTGTCTCTCGATCTGCATTGGTCTATTCTCGAGAGCTCTTCCTGTGAGAATTATTTTCACTCTCCCATGTTCTACTCACTACTGCCTCAGCAGTGTGATACAGATGGCACCCTCAAGCTGTTCTTTGGGGAAGTATGTCAAGTATGCCCCCCTACCAGTGAAGGGTGACAAAAAGATGACAACTTTTTGATTGAGCCGTCTACCTGTGCGTGAGAAATGTATGGCTAGTTTGATAGCACATCCCAATTAGATATTTGGAGGATGCAGCAGCCTGTCAACAATTTAGTACTATATTGAGCTATTTATGTCAAACTCTGAATATAGATATACCAGCACAAGGGAGGTGTACCCGGAAGACGAAGAACCCCAAAAAACTTAAAGAAATAGCATGAGCTGGCAGTGATGTAAAAACATGACTCAAAACAAACTCAAATTTAACAGACAATAATATAAAAAATTATAAATACAGTATATATTTATGAAGAAAAGATACAAAGTAATACTAAAAAATTAGGAATTCCAAGAATTTTTGATTCTGTGAACTGCAGTTAAAGTCCAAAATGTAAAGGTAGTTATTACAGTGCCACGATCAGGCACACCGAGACCAAAATTTAATGGATTTGTCCCTGGATCACGTCCAACCTGTCCACCAAGTTCCACTGAAATATGTCCACACCCGATAGAACTATTGACAAAAACATAACCGTCTTGGCAAAGGTAACAAACGTTGGCAATTGGTGCTGAGGGAACAAATCTCCTCACACTAACACTGAATCGTAACACCTTGTAATGTCAAAGGGGATGCCAACTCGGTGGATTAACTTCAAACTGTGCTGTTATATGGAGATTTTCTGTTGTTCTGCTTTGCAAAAACATTGAGGATTTAACAAGGCAAAGATCCAGGGAAGGTACATGGCCAACACACTACTCCCATATGGATGTCATTGTTAAACATCCAAATTACAAAACCATGGGCATTAGCTTGTAGAACTTTGTTGGATTTGCTTCCGTTTAGCCATAAGAGCATTAGTGAGGTCGTACACTGTGATGTGTAGCCAGAAAGGAAAAACAGGAAATAGGAGAGACTCTTCTCCAACATTTGAAGTATACACAGCACAACATACTGGAGGTGACTCAAACATGTTGACATTTCCTTTGCCCAGATCAATTCTTGTTTCCATTACTGGCTTTGGCAAATACAACACATCCCCCTCAAAACCAAATCCATTATTTTGGCTACCTTTCATTAAAACAGCCTTGACATTTTCAGTGTTTCTTTTAAATATATATATATATATATATATATTAAAAAAAATGGAATGAAATTAAATCGAAAAACTGCCCCGTGCACAAACTCCTGCATTAAGCCACTTATTTTTTCTGACTTCCTTTGGGGAACTGTGCCACATTATCAGCTCTTTTGCCTTTCACTGCAGCTTTGGTGTTGTGTAACTGGGAGCTGTTAGCGAGTTGGCGAAAACACACCATTTTATATTTTGTAGAGACAATTGCTAATATACCAAAAACAACAAAGTAAAGTTCGCTCCAGCATAGGCAGCTGGTTTCTGTTGGAATTTCTGGGCAACTGCAGGACAAAGAGCACTGTATTATTCGAATGCTCGGTTCCAACTGGTGGATCTGCTGCCTGGCTGCTTAGTGTTTGCGGTCCTGGCTGGATTATCGTGGTAAAGCACCAACAACCTCCACCTCTGCCTGGAGTTTCTGTATTTGTGAATCTGCTAATATAAGATAACATAAGATAAGATAAGAAGGACTTCATCGATCCCCAGGCGAGAAATTCAGGTTTTACAGCAGCGTAAGAGATTAACTAAGTGGTACTGTATGAAGAATAGTGAAGCACCGAAAATCAGCAAAAATTAGGGTGCTATTTGAAACAAGGGTTTGAAAGCTTCATGCCGACCTAAACAAGACGGCAGCCTTCCCAGGAACTACAGCCTGAAGTCATCCTCAAATCCACTACCAAATCTCCCACTTGTCAGCGTTGCCTTGTTTGTGTGCGATCAGGTCAGAATGTAACAATGGATTGTATTGGCTGCTCGTATTGAAGATCTTGTGCTGGTGATTGGCCGGTCTGACCCCATTAGATAGCCAATTTTTCCAGACACCCGATGAGAATTACTCATTGTCAGCTGGTCCAAAAAAAAAACACGGCTGCCCGACATCTCACTCTTATTGAGATTTTCGACCCATCTTTTGACCAATCAGAATCTAGAACACGGGCGTGAGGGGTAATCCGTGGGATTACCCATCAAACAGTGAAAGTGTTTCATATCAAAGTGTAATGTTTAGTATAAGGCCTAATTAGGATGCGAAATGTGATTTTCAAGGAATGATGATAACAATAGGCCATATTGTTACACAGTCAACATAAAAAAAAAATCACATTTCTGTTGTTCCCTTTTCTGCCTGATTTGTACAGTGTGTTTTCTGCACATACATCATAATACAGTTCGGACTGTCATTCCAATTCTGCCTCCCTCCTGTTTCTTTGTTCCTTTAGCATTTGTTTCACTTCTATTACCCCGGTTTTCTGGTGCATGAATCCATATACTGTAGTAATGCAGCAGCTTATTATAACGGCGGTGGGCTAGCTGTTTCCTCTGCACAGACATTCTTCACAGCACACTGCCCTTCATCAATCATACTCTGCATCCTGCTCAGTGTCACTGATGAAAGATGGGACACATGGCCACCATGGTGACAATGTAGACACACAAATTGTCACGTCTCTTTTCGACAATCTTTGGAAACTTTTATTCAAGGGCCTGATTCGGGAGAAAGAATGTGGGAGACCCACGGAGAACTCAATCTTCAGCCCCATCCCCCAGCCTAGAGGGGACCGGCAACAGTTGGAAACATGAATTACAGCATAAATGGTTGTAAAATGGAGATAAATCCTGGTGATTACACAGCTCAGTATCCTTCAATTCGTGCATCGACGATTTAAATTTTTTTTTTATTGTAGTTGTGAGAAGGACCGCAAGCCTAATAATTCCCCGTGTCGGAAACGTGACAGGGAAGAGCGTTGTGATGACAGCAATCTTTTGAACATGACTGAGGAGGCAATTACTTTTTTTGCTCCTCACTTTCATGGTTTTTTTTTTTTTGGGGGGTTTTTTTTTTTTTTTTTTAATCTTTTTTT
>OMNV01008796.1:22610-36123 GCA_900303265.1 Brotula barbata
TTTTTTTTTTTTTGGGGGGTTTTTTTTTTTTTTTGAAAGCTTCTCTGTCTTTCTCTCATTCTCTGATGGCAGAATATTCCACCACATCAAAATGTGTTTGTCTTCTTTCTCTGTCCCCCCGGGGTGCCAGCGCTACAGAAAGCCCAAGAGATAACAAGGGTTAAGACATAAAAGCTCATAAACAACACACACAGTGAGGCAAAGAAAGGAGAGGAAGAGTGTGTGTGTGTGAGTGTGTGAGAAAGAGTGAGAGGAGAGGGACAGTTTACTTTACCCACTGCAGCTCTATTCATACCGGGCAACTGGCAGCCTTTGTGTTTTTGGACACACGTCCCCACTAATGCATATGCACACTTATACTGCCACAATACGGTGGGTGGCGTACAGCAAAATTGCCAACAATATTCTATATGAGAGCACAACCCCTGAATCGCTCAAGAAAACCTCCCTGTGGTCTGTGCAGCTGGACACACACTTCCAGTCTTTCACTGCAGGTCTTCTCCCAGCTGCGTCTGAACAGAGGGTTTATCACAGCATGGTATAAATCCTGAATGCGACCAATTACCCAGTTATAAGACGCATGGCAGCTGCTCTGCTCTTTTTGCTCGATTAGAGTTACTCTGTTTTCAGTGTATTTTTAACCTGTGTGTGTGTGTGTGTGTGTGTTTACAGTACAGTATAGAGCGAGGAAAATGCGGAGATAAATACATGACACACAAATACAAATTAGCCCTCTTATGAGTGTATTTAGATAAAATGCAAAATACGTTGTCTGAAATGTTTCAAAATGAAATACTCCGTGTATTTTGAAAGTACAAGTCCTCAGAATGAAACAGTCGTATCATTTGTTCGAGGTCTGAGGTTTGTAGGTCTGAGCTGTCTTGAACACATCATTAGCTGCAGGCTAGCTTGTTGTCTTCAAATGTAATAAATTTTTTAACCTAATAAATGTTCTGTTGATATTTCTCACAGCTCTTACATGAAACGAAATCAACCAAATCTTTCCTACTTTATTGTAGAAGTCTTCTCTGAAGCTTACGCACATTGTTTGACTTAGCTAGCCTCCACTTAGCAATGCTACATGTGGAGCCCGAAACATTTAGCAAGGAGATTTTTTTTTTTAAATAACTAACATTATTTTAAGATTATTAGCCCTACCTAACAATGTGTACAATCCCACACTGAAAAGTATGTAGCAATTAATTTAATGTGTTTTTTTTTTTAAATAGAAAAATACAGAACTTTAAAGAATTCCAATACGAATTACATCGGTATCCTACATGTGAATTGAGGGCACAGAAGTGTTTTCTGTAAGAAATGACCAACATTTTTAATTAAATTATATACACAGAATTGTTTCGCTCATTGTCTTTTCAGAAAAATAGAACCTGATTCATTTCTGTTCTTGCCCTTGCAGTTTTCTTTATCACTTATCAGCCTGGAAGTCATTTTCTCCTTGCCCAAAAGGTAAAAAGGTTGCATTATGTCTTCCATCTTGTCCAGCTTGTAAATACAAGTTGAAGGGACATTCAATTGCCCTTTCCACGTTGTAAATTTGGTGATTCCCATACTACTTGAGCTCAGCGTAACACAATGTTTTCCTATTTTTCACGCATGTCGCCACATGGATCTACCGTGATAGGAAGCACATGCTATTCTGGCGTTTCTAACCCAATTCAAGGTTAATGTATCATACTGAACACTCCTGCTGTTACTCACACGCTGACAAGGACAACCATACTTTGTTGCCATTGGATCAGCTCCACCGACGCACCGGGGTGCCAAAGCTTAAAGGCACCTCAGCAGTAGCTGTTATCTCATTTTCTCCATCCAGGTTCTTCCCAGCTGGCCGAGGGGATTGAAACCGGTGCCCTTCTGTCATTAGTCTCTCTGAGAAAATAGTTCCCTCTTATTTTTGTCTTTCTGCTAGTTGGGCAGCAGGCTAGATTATCACGTGGGGGACCTGAAGGACAGGACATGGTTCTGTTTTGCAGACAGGTGTCCTGACCTTCTGTCTGCTCTCCCACGCCTCAGGGGACCTCTCTGAAATGGAGGCCAAGGCTTTGACCCAGTCTCTCATCCACAGTTTTTCTCTAAGCGGAGACCCACTGCAGATGCAATGAATCACGACACCGGTGAGAAACGCGTCGAGGTGTAGATTTATACGGATTTCACTTTGATTTGATATATTCTGACCATCAAAGCGTGAGCACGTAAACTTCCACGAGGTAGTTCAATGTTGGCGATATTTTATTTTTTTTACATTAGTGTCCACGTTTTAATTAAACAGTGCCCATAAGCTACAATTAGATTTCCAATGGCCTCCCTCCTGAAGCCAGTGGCGTCGTGACGTCATTGCATTATTCAAAGACGGAGATGAAAGTCCCCTCTGATCTGCCGACATAACATCTTTTGCAGTAATCTGTTTGTTGATTTGATTCCTTTGATATTTTCCAGGCAGTTGGCCTTTCACCAGGCACTCATCGCCGTAGAAACTGCAAAACCATGTACAACATACGGAACGTGGCGTTTTCACTTTCATGTTGCCATTTGAGCCCTGCAAGCAGCGTTGACGGTCAGATCCTTTTTGTCAACGTTCTTCACTAAATACAACATAATCACGAATGGTAAACAGGAGACGACGAAGGGGATTTTGGAAACTGTTTGATTGATCGACGTTTGTCATTGTTTCTCCTCTTCCAAACTGATCAAGGTGAGGAAATGAGCACAAATTTGAGTGGCCAAGTTTTTGTCTCTCCAGACACCTTATAATTTCATTAGATGTTCAACTTTGCCTATAAATACTTTTCCATTCGGTTTCCGTCGTAACTTATTTGGAGTATCACTTTGGAAAGTGTCGCCTTTCACGCAAGGAGATATAAATTGGAGTAATCGTACTAAAAAGTGCTAAAATGTAAAAATACTGCGCTGCCATTATGCTTACGCCTATTTTCATCTAATTATGCTCCCTACAAACTGCTGAAATTCAGTTATATGAGCATGCCTCGCATAGAGTAGAATGAAAACCTTTTGCTCTGTAGTGATATTATGTAAACGAAGCCCTTGACCTTGAGAGTTTGGCGTAGCCACTGGCGTTCTACATTTCCTCCACTGCTGCTTTCTATCGCTCAACCTTCACATTTTTCAGACGGGCATCCAAAGTTGTGCCACACTTGATATTTTTTTGGGGGGGGATACGAGAAAAGCATAAATTGATATACAGTGGCCTTGGTCCCTTTGTGGAATTACAGCCAGCTCAGCCAGCCTGTCCTCAGCAGGCTGTTAGCTGTGAGGGGAATGTGCAACATTTCAGCAATCTCGGGTTCTCTCTCTTCTCTGTGCTTGTGTAGATAATCACCCACTTGTGTGATTGTATGTGAGAAACCACCATGTTTGGAGTATTATGAGTGTTTGTGTGGGTATGAACACATTTAAACCTGAGCATTAAGACGTGTATTTGTGCTTTCTCATCAGCCTCTCTGTGTGTGTTAGTGTGTGTAGTTGCCAGTGTGTTACATGCTGAACATTGTCATTTTGATACACTAAGCAAATCTCCTCAATGTGATAATTGGCTCCCCGGGGTGCCCGAGTCTTTGCTGCTCGTCATCGTCATCCCCTCCAGAAAGGAAAAAAAAAAGTGTGCATGTTAGATGAGATTGGCAAAGTTTGCTCGTTTGCTGGGGAAACTGATCTCGAGTCTGGCTGAACTCTTTTGGCAAAAAGAAACTTTGAGGTGATGAGACAGCAGGGCCCTATCCGGAGCATCCTGGCTTTAGGGCTGCCGTCTTCATGGCGTGGAGACCTTGTTTTCTGATGCTTCGCCATTGGAGAAATAGGCATCGGGCTCAGACGGTGGGATGTCAGTGAAATGATAATTTAGAGATTTCTCCCACAAAGAGAGACGCTTGCGTTAACCCAGGCACAGACGGTTATTACAGGGTTATTATTACAGAGTGATGGCACTGTGTTTCGGGACGTGTTTGTCTGTTAGCGCGATATCTGAAAAAGTTATCGATGGATTTGAATGAACTTTATTTGGACACAATCCAGGGAAGAATCCACTAAATTTCAAATCCTGGCACTGTAATTAGCACCTTCACATGTTGTCCTGTAACCCTTGAAACATACCTTAAGGAATGCGTATGTTTCCTTGGATTCCTTGTGTTTATGTCCATCCCTAATGGCTGCATCCATTTGCTCTAAACCCTGTTTTCTAACATTTTTTTCAGCTGACAGATTTATATTTTTCCATCCATCCATGTCAGGGGTTGAAGCCTATTCTTGGAGATATTCCGCTAAAGGCACGGTACAACCGGTTGCCAGTCTATCGCAGGATGATTTATATTTTTGCTTTTTGATATTCATCTCCATCTTTTGCCCCGATACTCTGCCATATTTGAGTGAACGTGGGTCCTTGTACAAAGAAAGGCGACAGTTCATGAGTGACTGAGCCTATTGTCTAATTTACTGGACAGGTGTGCTCACTATTGGAGCAAAAATAAATAAATTAACCAGATGGTGTCTCTGTAACAACCACAGTTAAAGTTGGTTAACAACTTTGGAAGCGAGTATGGTCAAAATCAAAAGTTTGTTGGCGGCAGCGGAATACGGTCCAGTTAATAAGCTGTTAAATGTCATCATTGAGTGGCCGAGTCATAATTAGAGCGGGTTCATTGAGCTCGGTGAGTGAGGTGTTGTTGCTGCGGTTGGAGATTTCCGGTGTCACTTATATACAACCTTAGCTTTGTGCTTAGCGCTGCAAACACCTTGAGGTATGCAAAATGCACACCAGTTTGTCTGCATGAAGGGAAAGAAAGACACTCAACCAGTCACCGGTGTCTCTCTCTTTCCTCGCCCATCTCTCCATATGCCGTTCTCGTCTCCAGGGTATTATGGACCACCGAGCAGATTGTTGGCTGCTTCATAGGGGAAACAGCGAGACAGCTGGGCGGCCATCATAAAGCCAAACAGATGTCCAGGTGACTTGGTTATGATGGGAGAGGAAAAAGGCAGGAGGAGGTGGGGGGGGAGAGGTAATGTAGACGAAAGAGATACCGGGAGAAGATGGGAGCAGAAAGAAATGAATAAATAAAACACTGATGTGAGAACTCGGTGACTTCATTAGCCTATCAGCCTCTGAGTGGGCCAAATGCTTTCCAGTATCCGCAGGCCACAGTAGACTCTTTCATCTCCCATATTGATTTCCCTGCTAGTCTGTCCGCCGTAGATCTAATGCCTTTGATCTCTTGATTATCTTTGTTGAAATGTGGATGAGATGGCTAAAGCAAAGCAGGGACTCCATCCTTTGCTTCTGATAACATTCACAATTGCCAGTTGAAGATGTCGCAGGAACTCTTTAAGAAGCACGTTTTTCTGTTCTCCATGTCTGTCGTGGAAAACACGCAAACAACTTCTACAAAAACGGAGGAAGTTTGAGTCAATCACAGGTCGAAACAGGACATAAATCTGCATATTTTTTACACACTTGGTGGAACTGAGGCAAGGATTCGGTTTCTTCTCTTACACAGCATTTGTCAAATTAAGCCCAATTCTTCAACTCTACCCCCCACCCTCCCCCTTTGTGCCAATCTTTGGCTCTAGTTCTCATATATAATACATGAGGATTGCAAGACTTATCCGTTTCTAGTCATGCTGGCTGTTATTCCCCGGAAAGGGTCTATATTTAAAAGCTGGATCGGTCATAGATGGCGTCAGGGGAGCTGCTGACTTCTACCCAAAGGTGGTAGTGCTGAATACCATTAAACCCCAAAATAGAAATCGACACCATTATATTGTACAAGTAGCAAGGTAGCTGAAGGGGATTTAGATTGTGCCCTTTAATGGAAATAGCTTGAATCTACTTTTGTCAGAAATGTGTCTTGTTGGTGATGACCCTGTACTCCCCAGTGTCTAGTTAGAATTCAGCGCCAGTGCACACAATTGAATTTCATGTTCTCTTTTCCTTTTCTCCATTCATCTACCTCTCCTGCAACAAATCTCATTCTTGGCCTTCTCTCCGCAGCTGGCACCACTTACATCTTCGGGAAAGGCGGGGGTCTGATCACGTACACGTGGCCCAGTAATGAGAGGCCCAGCACACGGACGGACCGGTTGGCAGTTGGCTTCAGCACGACCATCAAAGACGGCATCCTGGTTCGCATCGACAGCGCCCCGCGTCTGGGTGACTACATCATGCTCCACGTTGTAAGTACAGACATAATTCATGAGAGTCCGCATAATTCAACAGCAAAAAAAAAATCACGTTTGCCTGCTTTATTTGCTCATTTTGAGGGTAAACCAGTTGATCAACAGCCTTTAAACAGATTTGCTCCCAATTGTTGACCTGAAGCCAAAATGAAGTCCACAAACAATCTCTACTTAATCAGCTCTTCGTGCTATTTTGTACTCCTCATATTGAAACTGAATTATACAAACCGCGCCGATCCATTAAAGAAAAATGGATAACTCGCACCACCACCACCACTCACACAGTCTCTGCTCACCACCCTCTACATGCTCGCCACATTTGAACGGACTCCCAGCATGAATAATGAATGTTATTCTGCATACATATGCAATGTGTTCCAACATGCCGGGAAACAGGAGAGAAACGTGGGCAGTCAGTAGGAATTCGTGGACGGTGAATCCCCGCCGCATCCTCAATTTGCGTTGGAGACAAGCATCGAGTGTCTACGTAACCGTCGACAACGGCAACGTGGATGCAGAGCGTTAAATCGTACGTGGAGGAGGTGGCGGCGAACGGAGGCGGGAGACTCGCCGCTGACGCACGCGAAGCGGCGCGATGACAGGGAGCGGGATGAAGGCGAGGAGGAGCTACAGTTGCTAAAACAGATTGAAAGTCTTTTTTTCTCCTCAAAGAGCTCTCCTCGTTTCCTGAGTGTCGGCCATGTGGTGCAGAAAGGCAGCCATCTGCTCTGCAAAGATGAGGGCCAACAACAAACACGTCTCAGCGGCCTTTACGGGATAGAGAGATACTGTAAGTGCGTAGGTAAGACAGGAATCACAGAGAGCAGTGTGAAAAGGCGACGTGGAAGAACGCGGCCCGCGCATTTCTGATTGACTGAGTAATTGCAGAAACCTTGATAGCGAGGAAAGGCAATGCATTTTTAATTCTGCTTTACAGACATCGCACTGCACAGCAAGCCAAGTCGGGGATCTGTTGCAATTTGGCGGGGTGTCACCGGGCGGTGAATGGTGAATGTCTTCATTCCTCCAGTCTAACGGCGCTAATGAATTTATTAACGCAAAGAGAAACTGAAGATTTTCCCAGTTCATTCAGACGAGCAGCGCGTTCGGAGCACGGTGTGTGTTTTTCACTGTGTGGGTAATATTTCTAAAGATTTATCGACTGCCAAGGGTGAACAAACACAGTGGGTTTCGTTTATTATTAATAGTGGTGGTACCCTCAAACTACAAAAGCACGCAAGGCAAAAAAACACAGCACTTCACCGCTCCCTTTCCTCCACAATTACACTGTTATTGAACAATAACAACATGAGGCGAGCCGGACTTTCTGCCAGAAGTAAACAGTGAATTATTAATTAGACCTTGAGTGAATTTTCACTTGTGAGATTGTTGGATTTGATTACATTTTGTGGACAATAAACCAGTGTTTAATCCTCTTTGTAATACATCACGATAATAGATTATCATCCGCCCCATATCACAGTTTGTAACTATCAATACGGTTGCGACTGAAACACTGGATGTCGGAGAAGGTTACCACAATAGCGGCTCTGTCTGATTTGCCGTTAAAATAACTGCTGCCGCCACACGTTTTACAAGTCATAGCAGTGATTGCAGACTGGCTCGACTTGACTGAAATGTCATAGGATAATAATTCCTAATGACAGCCATCAGGGTCTTCGCTGTCAGCATTTTGTGATTAGCAGTGACTCTGGAGGAAAAGGTTAAAGGCATTATGCCTGCCAATTCTCAATATACATCCAGCCAAAGGTCCTCCCAGGCCCAGGGCCATTACCTTTACCGTTATTAGGCCGCTACTTAGGACTCGGCGTACCACGGGCTGGATCGGCACATGAACGGCTTTAAAGTGATACTCCAGCTGCTTTCTGGTCATCTAAACGCGATCAAGGTCACTGACATTGGGTTTTTTTTGTACGTAGGAGCTTTGTGGAGTTACTAGGCACGTATTTCATTCAGCAGGCCTTTAAATGGACCCTTATGTAACTCTGTGCTAATCCGAAAAAGCCTTAAAACTTACATTAAATTATACGTTTTGTTTGATGGAAGTATGTGCTCCGTTTCCTTTCCTGCGCTATAGAAATGCAGTACATGAATGACGTTTTATTATGAAATCTCTGTATTTACACGAACAAGATGTAAGGAAAAATAGTACTTTATACCATCATTATAGCATAAGGCAGTGTTATTTGCAAAATTACAACTTACGTTAAGCTCTTATTGTGATGTTCATGGCTTCCTCTTTGTGCTGTTCTAGGACTACAGACCTTGTAAGTGGCTAGCAAATTTCTCAAAGTTACAACATAAAAAAAAGTCGGTGACTTAGCTCAGATGAAGATGGCCTGAAAAGCCATGACATTTCATAAAATCTCTGAATTATCACTTTAATCCATCGATCTATCCCGTTCTCTGAGTCCAGGTCGCAGAGGCTGCATGCTGAGCAAGAGTCGGGTTCTACCAGTTTCCGTGGTTCAGCATGTGGAATGTCCTCAGCTGAATATATGGAATAGTGGAATCAACACAAAGGATGTTAAAAACTATATTTGCACTCGTATGCTGATTTTTGTTTACATGTCTCAGCATAAATTCCGATGCTGCAGAACAGTTGTTATTTGCACCGATAATCCAATATTGAAACTATCTATGTTAGCTTTTTCTATTTCTTTTCAATGAAACTCCACTGGAACCGCACGTCTGCCTTTGAATGCCCTTGACGTGCTTTGGAGTTGACGCGCACAAAAAAGAGCGTATGTGGCATTTTTGAAAAAGAAAACAAAGGAAAACAAATCCTAATCACCAACTCCCTCTATAGTCTTCCTTCCTCTCGCTTCCTTCTCCTCTCTTTGATTAGCTCATGGCTTGTTTGGCAAACATCAATTAAAATGCTGATTGTGGTGTTTACGTTTGGACGGCCAAGAACAACATGGCTGATTTGGAATCCGAGGGGTAATTCGGGGTAATCTGCAGAGATGAGCACAATATTTTGCAGTGTCTGGTGTTTTCTTTGAGGTCTGAGTTCTGACGGTTCATACAAAGGACCGAGGTATCTAATCAAATGGTGTCATTGTGTCCCAGGTTGAATATACTGAAGCATAATCCCAGTGTAATACAGAGATAAGAGCATAAAGCTGTGCAGAAAATGGAGATGATTGTATCGCAGGTGACGTGGTGTGAGAGCAGACGGGAACACGAGACGCGGCGATTACTACGAACGCACGTGGATCCGTCCACATAGGGACGGGACATGCACATTAAAGCCTGTGTGTGTAAATCTGCAGGCCTACATTGGCTGGACGTGACTCCCACAGTCATCAGGGGACTGCACTTGTTGGCAGGGGAAGAATACCCACGATGCAACACAAACACACAGTGCATCCTGCGAACGGTGCAAAAGTGTGCAAAAGCGACAGTGACGTTTTGTAAATGATGAATATTTGCTCTTTTGGGCATATTGTCTCACTAATGAAAGGATAAAAGAGTTGTTTGTAGTTGAATATGGCAGCTTGTAATGTGTGCATAATTAAAGTCCTTCACCGAGAGCTGGGAGTATCTGCACACTGGTGACACCTGTCATCACTCAGCGTTTGACAGAAAAAGGCAAATAAAATAAAATGGCACAACAAACTTGTTGGTATCGATTCTGATGTTAGAGGCCCCACTTAGACCACGTGAATGCTCCGGTATGAGGTACCAAGTTTGACTAAGTGTTCCATCAGACTTGTGCGGCAGCTCGCTCAGTTTCCAATTAAAAAGCAAATGGCAGCAGCACAAACGGTCTGCAAATATATCCACAGGTGACAACTGGAATTTGTTGCACCTTTTGTAAAAGGTTGTTACAGTGGAAACTCAGTCGGCGGTTTAAAGATTAATGTTGTAATGTAACATTTGGAGAGTCGTAAAAATGAATCTTTTCATTTGTCGCACAGATATTCCTGGAATTGATTAACAGGTAATTTCTGTGTGTTTTTCTTATTAGGAATGTGTGCAGTGGTACACTTTAATCCAGAGACGTATTCTTTAAACCACACAAGGCAAGAAATAAAAGCACATATTTTAGGATGGATGGATGGATGGATAATGGACAGACAGACAGACGCATGCATGGATGATGGCTGCTTGGATGGATTAGAGGTCAGATGGTTGGTTGGATGGATGAAAAGAACTGATGGATTAATGTGTTAAAGTAACTTAATACACTTCTAACATACGTATTTAAACGTGGATGGTTGGGTGGATGGATAACAGTAATGCATGGACTTTAAGGAAAGAATGGATGGATGACGGACATATGGTTGGATGGATGGATGGACTGGCTGACTGATCGATTGGAGGCCAGATGGGTGATTGGACAGATGGATGCATGGATGGATCAGTGGTTGGATGATGATGGATGGAAAAGTGTAGAGATGGAAGACTGAACTGATGGATTGATGGATGATAGTTGGATGGAGAGTGTACTGATGAATGACTGGATGAATGGATGGATGATAGTTGGATGGAGAGTGTACTGATGAATGACTGGATGAATGGATGGATGATAGTTGGATGGAGAGTGTACTGATGAATGACTGGATGAATGGATGGATGATAGTCGGACGACTGGATGAACAATAGATTGATGGATAAATGTAGAGATGGATGATTAAACCGATGGCTTGATGAATGGTTGGATGATGGATGATCCATAAGCGTATAGATGGATGACTGGATGAATGGGTTGATGGATGATAGATGGATGGAAAGTGTACAGAGGGATGAATGGATGGAAGTTAGATGGATGAGAAAATGTAGAGAACGATGATTGAACCAATGGATTGATGAATGGTTGGATGATGGATGGATGGATGATAAATGGATGGATAAGTGTACAGATGAGTCTTACAGGAAACACAAGAACAAATGACAGAGGACAGGCAGGCAGGCAGAAAGAACTGTAGGGGAGGATGGATGAAAGGATGAATGGATGTGTGGACGGATAGACGCACGCAGCAGCGGACGGTTCATTTTGCAGTACCTCACACCTCTATACGTTTCCTCCTCCACCTCGGGGATTTTTTTTTTTGCACCCTTCACTCGCTCTCAAACGCAAATTATAGATTAACCATTTTGGAGCGACCGCTCACGACGTTCCATTACCCACTCCGCTTCTCCCATCATGATAATTTGATGAGAAAAAAGGTGCCACCGCCAGATAATTGAAAACATTTGCTCACACTCAGACACAACATGTGAAACGAGATGAGAAGCTGTGTGTTGTAAATGATGCATCGCTCTCCGCACCGCACTGTTTTCATCCTTCCATCATGGTTAAACACACTAACGTGCATACACACACCGGCGCACGCATGTGCTAACGTATGAAAGAATATACGGGAACGCGGACGTAGAATTCCTCCAATTCATTCATCCGGTCAGTAGTTCTCGCCGTTCCTGGACTCCCTTTTACGCTCATGTCTAACACTGTCTGTTTTCCCATCTAACACCCCCGCTTCCCCTTGCCTCCCTCTGACAGACCTAATATAAGATGTTTGATGTGTACCTGTGTGCATCGGCGCGTATATGGCCAGGAATGTATTGCGTCTATCAAGTTACCCCACCTCGGCAGAGAAAGATAGATATCCTCGCCGTTCTGGCTCATGGCCTCTGATAACATTACAGCTACTTATTTGACTTTGTATTTCCTTACCTCCCACATTTGATTCCCCCAACGGAAATAAAGAGGTGGGAAAATACAGCCCGCAGCTGTTTTCACGACTAGTTGCACGCAGTACACGCAGTCAGCACTACTGTAACTTTGTTGATAAATAAATGTTGCTCTCAACAGGAAAGTGAAGGTATTTTTAAGTCCACCGCATTATTATTCAGTTTCCCCAGATGATATAACAGACCGTATTTCACCTTTGAGACTATTACTTAAAATATGAAAAATGCCATCATTACAGCCATCGCATTACTCGCACTCATACGTTATTATTATAGGTCAGTGTACAATTATGTCAGAGGTAAACGGTTACGTGCCGGGTACAATAAATACCTCTTACCCGCAAGTGTCATGTCATCGTACGAGATCAGCGATGAGTCGGTAGGCAAGCACGGTGGGTTAGTGGTTAACACGGTTGCCTCACTGACCAAGGCACTAGGTGGAGGCTCTGGAGTTGGTCCCCAGGTGCTAGTGTGTGTATGCATGTGTTTACATGTGTTTGTGGATACTGCCCACTGCTCCTCATATTTGGGGATGGCTTAAATGCAGAGAAATCATTTCTGCGGTCAATGAAGCACTGTTCTTTCTTTCTTTTTAAGAACGGTTTACAAAGGAGGCCACTTATTAGAATGTATACCTCCACCAAGGCCGCACAAGCCGGGACAAAATTTGTCTTGTAACGTAGTGGTTGAACAATAAAGAAATGACAATGATATACTGTATGTATTTTGTGTATGCGTGCTTTCAGTGCCGTGTGTGTGTGAATGACACTGTTTTTCCAACGGCTGTGATGCGTAGGCAGGTAGTGCACGTTCGTGTGTTTTGGGGCGGTCCTTTACTGAAGGGAGGGGGGGAGGTGTTATGGGTTGTATACTTTCAAAATCTCTCTTATTCTTTGCTTGCTGCAACATTATCTTCCCTGCCTTTAAGAGTTCCCCTCCACTAACACCACAGCAGCGCCGGAGATTAAGGATGTGCACTCGTAACGTTCTCACATTGATTTGTTTTGGGAACATCATCGAGTGACATCACCTCACCGGGGCAATTTCATTTTGCCTGGAATTAAAGAAACGGTTGTTTGCCAACTTGCCGTTATTACACCCGACCACTGTTAGATGTCAGTCAGGAGACAATAACCTTTAATATAAAGAATCGATCCTTAAAGGTTATCAACTTTACCTGACAGAGAATTCTCTCTTTAAGTACCACAGAAACTTTAATCTACTGATAATCAAGTGTCAGTCATTGTGTTACGTTGACCCTCGTGAGTTCACACAGAATAATCTAAGACGGAGGTGGAGAGTTTGGTGCCTGTGGTCTTAAATAATTAACGGCTTTGGCACCTTCACTTTGACTGAAGATCCATAACACACACACACACGCACACGCACCAAGAGTCTTTTTCTTGCTCCTCCTGAAGAGGCCCATGCACGGCTGCACACAAACAGAGGTACACAAACACTCCATCTTTATTTCTTTCCCTCACGTCCACCCACACACTCTTATTCTCTCATTCTCTGCAACTCCATGCATGAAAGCACGCACGTTCCACACACACACACACACACACACACACACACACGACCC
>OMNV01008797.1:0-14374 GCA_900303265.1 Brotula barbata
GGTAATGTCAATCAAAAGGACCCCAGGGGAGGAAGTTGGGGGGGATGACGTGTTTGTGAATTTATGTGTGGGGGTATGTGTGTTTGTTTGCATACAGTGTGCACGCGTGTGTGTGTGTGTGTGTTTGTGTGTGTGTCAGCCAAGCATCTGCACATCCCACAAACCCATAACTTTTGAGGACAAATATGTGAATTTGCCGACGTATAGGTGGGAGTTATGTGGGGGGTTTCCAGCCAAAGAACACCGCTGCTTCAAACCATATGAGAGGAGAAGGTGGAAGCTCTGGGTCCAGACCTAGACTTTGGGCTAATCAGCAACACATGAACTGTAGGAGGAAGGGGAAAAGGGGATGAAGGAGAGGAGAGGGGAAAGGCAGTTTTCCAGCGTTCGCTCTCCAAACGCTGACATCACACAGTGTGGTTAGGCTATCAGAGGAACACACGATGTCTGAAGATCTGATTTTACACCCTGAAACAACACTTTATGATTGTAATGTATTGGGCCTAGAGAGAAACATAATGTATGTGGTGCAAAGGCGTATTGATTTCTATTCTACAACTGCTCTGTAATGTGGAAATCACATCTAGGATAGAAGCTAAAGGTTTGGATAGAAAGCAAACTGAAGAAGGGCAAGGATGGACTACAGCCTGGTCATGAAGACGGAATTGTCATAGTTCAAGCAGCTGCAGCATGAGTGTACTGAGCATGGATAAGTGGTATAGATAATGGATGGATGGTGGGATGGATAAGTTATAGGTTATTCCTAACTTAAGTGTACAAGCAGCCGTGCTTCTTAAATCTGCTTTTTCAAACATTATGTCTAACATGCGATTGAAATTGACACAAATCGAATGCTGACTCAGAGTAACAGACCTATCAGAGACCGTTTCATTCAAGAGTGAAGTTGCCCTGAGGAACAGTAAACATTATTAACTAACTAAGACCTTCCGCAGTGCCACCTCTGGGTGGTTACAAACCAGCTGGCTAGTGGCCACTACATCAAGAAAGAGACACTGGAGAACAGCTCGAGTGTTGTGTGTGTGTTTTGGGTGGGGTGGGGTAAAAATGCACCTGTCCTTTGTCTATGTGTGTGGAAGGATGTCATTTTTACTTCCTTTTTGGCCAACTGTCCTCATAAAAACAATGGCTGCACAGCCCAAGGACAAAGCTGGAGCTGGCCAGTCAGCATTTCAGAGCAGACTATAGTACTTTCCTCCCAGCTACATTCATCTGAGAAGCGGAGTTTCAAATTACTTTTCAAATTAAGAAGTTAAATTCTTACCTCGTGATTTAATACTTAATAGGTTGATTGACGCTGTTGTTGCTTTTGAGGAACAAAAATCTGTCAAGAATCTGAAATCTTATTTTGGATGAGCAACTTTCATTATTCAAACATGAAGATTTTTCTCTTTTTCCATTACATCTCCAAATTTGTGTTTGAGTGTTTTAGATTTTCATAATAATCTTACATTTAATTGCTCAAATTGTTTGCTTAAAACAACACACTGTAACTTTTTCACATTAAGTTATTCATAACATTCAAATTTGTAGGTCGAGCTGCTTTCTAATAGAAACAAACCATCTCCATGTCCTCTGTGTGTCTGGGAATACACACACACACACACACACACACCCACAAAGGTCACCCAGTGGGTTTCACTGAGATGGAGCCTGCATGAAAAAGAGCTCCATGAAAAATGTATGTTTGGGACTAAAACAAAAGTGTTGAATAAAGGTAAATGCTAACGCTAGAACTTTAGCTACCACTGAACTTCATGGTTTTTGATAAAATAGCGTGTGTGGTGCAGTGAGCGGGCACAGGGGTCATCGATGGCATGACTAATCACCGGAGTATTCGTTTACTGACCATATCTGGTCTTTGGTCTCTCTCTTTTTTCTCACACTTCTCCTTTTTCTGCTGTCCTTTCAGCGTTCCCTTTTTGCCCCCAATTTTTTTCAGTGCACCAAAGGTTCGGCTGGTGTTTTATGATGGCATAGTTATTGTGATAATGATGATTTATGTGGTAATAGTCGTCTCTCGCATTTATTTCTGCTCCCTTGGTTCCCATAAATCACTGCAGATAGGGCCAAGCTCGGCAGCATGCCACTCGTGCCACAATAGAAGCTCCTCAGGGGACATGCGAGGGCCAAAAAACACATAAAAGACAAATCAAATGATACCTGAATATTATTAGCATTCAGTCACTTCCTTTAACATTACACACAGTGACAAAGACTGATGAGCCTCGGTTTGTATGCTCTGCACAGTAAAAAGAACAAATGAAGAAGAAATCTGCAACTATTTATTGCCTGGCTGCTTCAGGAACATCTACAGAGAGATTTTGAAGGGGAAAATAAGCAGCATTAACAGCACACAGACTAGTATGACTGAGCTGTTTGAGAGCTTCTGTCAGAGATGTGTTCTCTGGCAGATGGCAGAGGGAGAGAGAGGGGGAGAGAGAAAGAGAGAGGGAGAGAGAGGAATGACAGAAGTGATGGAAAGAGCGAGGGTGGAAAAGGACAGCGTGAAAAACTGGGTGGTTCGGGGTTCCCCTGGCATTCTGCATTAGGATAAGAGCACAAACACACACACACACACACACACACACACACACACACACACAAACACAAACATACCCACACATAACACACAGACGTTGAGGCATTCATTCCACACTTCAAGTCCAGCTGCTGGCTCCCATCCAACATTAACAGTAGGGTCGTAGCCACGTGTGGCACCATAGAGTAAAACCGAGTCCTCCTGCCAACTTTCTTCTTCTGTGGTAAAGCTGGTGTGTGGTACCATCGGATCAAGCCAACGTCCCAGCGCCCCTGCCAACCCGTGGCGTGGTGTGGTGACAGGGGCAGCCTGGGATGCAGGAGGGCCTCTCACTTGACTGAATTATCTCATCAGGCTCCTTTTATTAGGAACTCAGCGAGCTTATTATTTTTATTATTAACGGCCTGCGTTCTCATCCTCAGGATGCCAGGCTTCAGTGCACACAGCTGTTTCTCCTCAGCTCGTGTGTTTTCTTAACTTAAGAGGTGCTTTTGCAAAATGCCGCTCAGATATTTTTCTTCAGCATCACCCCATATGCCTATCTTTTCGGCCGTCTGCCTCTCTTTTTTTCTCCTCCTTGGCAGGATTAAGCACCGCGTCTCCAAGCTGGTGAAATTATCTTGAATACTACGAGCCGGATAGCCATTAAAGCGTGAAATAATAAATCCGAGTTTGCCTGGTTTGTCTTATGAGAGGCATATCAATCTATCTTAACATTTAAAGTGACAGTAGAAAAACAGGCCACTCTCAACCGTAAAAGAGTCGTTGAACTCTGAAGAATTTTCAATGTTGTGCCTTGATGTCTGAATTCTACTGGGAAAATTTGGGCATCTTGTTTTTGCCTATCATTCATCAAACCCCCACTGTCTTTTAGTGAGGGGTGGTGGGGGTCATGAAGTGTGGAGACATCAGGCAGATAGCTAATAACCCTGCAGTGGAAGTCTGATCAATAGCTGGGATCAGGTTTCCCAGAGAGAAAGTGTGTCGGCGACAGCAGCTGTTTAGAGCTGCAGCTCTTCGCATGAAGTGCTAAGCTCACAAAGAGAGGATCAGCATTCTTACAACATGGTCGCTTTGTTTATGTGGACGTGAGATGACAGTTCCAGCGAGGCTTCCTCTGTGTTTGGTTCGGTTTGTAAGAGATGTCAGTGTTCTGTTTATTTTTAGCTCAGTTACGACAAGCCTCCACAGATCATCATAGATGTCTTTTTTTCCTCCTTCAACAGCTCTTCTTGACAGAATAAAGGGCCATAACTCTTTTAACGTAAACCAACATCACATTTATTCTGGTCTGGAACAAGTTTTCAGGCTTCCATTGTCAATTTACTGGCAGCTCAGCTTTGTGGCAAACTTGTACCAAAACATGGCATTGTCATAGACCTCTGAGAGGCATTTAGGATTTGACCACCAATAAGCTGATGTCAGAAGTGATTTTGTTAAAAAGAAAAAGGGACATATGAATATTCTGAGATTCAAGTAACATACGATTTAAAAGACTAAAACCACCACTGACAATATTTTGTTTCAACAATTCAGAGGGAAAAGTTTAGATCAACGTGATGTTCAAGATCATTGACAAAATATTCATAATGAACAAATCGTTTTCAAAAATACTGCTAGATACTTCCAGCTAAGATCTATGACACAAGCAAGTTAGGGACGGAAACAAAAATTAAACTGGGAGAAACTTGTTTTATGCTAAAATGATATAGTGCTGCTTTAATCCTTTAAGCCCTGGTTAATAAATTGATAATTGATTGAACTTTAACACAAACAGTTCAGAGATTTCTAAAGGATTTTAGATACATTTAAGGGCCTTTTCACATTAGCAATTCATTAATAATTCCGTTTACCATGAAGAAACGTTGTGATTTAAAAAGTCCACTACAAGAACCCTTACTTTTTTAAGATAAGTCATTTTAATTTCACTTAAAATTCTCTTTATTATGGATGTTTTGGGTATCATTTTATACAGATTTACTCAAAAGCGTCCTGGAATGACCGGTATTTTTGGGAACGTTGGGCATTTCACAAGAATCTAAAATAAAACTTGATGAAGATGAGGCCATCAGTATAAACTCCCAGAATTTAAGAGGTTAACATAGATGTCATTTGTAGGCGACAGGGCTCTAATTTGTATATCTGAGGTCAGTGATAAAGACAGAGACAAACTGTAAATTTTCCCACAAATTCAAACCGTGCAGTGGAGCCGATTCTCTCACTCTCCATTCAGGAGCAGAAAGCATGATTCACACATTGAGACACGCAGTCATCCCTGCAGCAGTCAGAACGTTTTTATGGATCCCAAAAGTCCTATTATCACAATCCTCCAGCCTGAATAAGCGTACATTTATTCTCCCCGTAGCCTCACTGTTAGGCCCTGTGAGCCAGCTTTAATATCAGCTGTTCCACAATGACTTTATCACTCCCAAATGTTCTGACTTGTCAGAATCACCATGTGGTTGTTTTGATGGGGAAAGGATTTCACGAGCAGCTCCGTCTGGCAGGGAATGGACCATTATTTGGCATAGCCGGCTCTAAAAATCACCAAGGTAAACTAACATCTCTGGATGGAGACGATGAGAAAATAGGAGATAAGAGAAAGCAGATTGGGACAGAACAATTCACTGACATGTTGAAGAAATCATCCATTGGTAACAAGGTTTGTTTCTGCTGTACTATCAGCCAAACAAGATGCAGCTGTCCAAACCCAACCTTTGAAACAGTTGGTGCTGGATTGATCATATTCAGAATTACTTGACCTTCCACAAACCTGTGTCAGCTTTAACTAGTCTCACATTCAAACATCGCAGCTTGATGGTAAGACTAAAGTTGGTAAACCGAGAATGAATGGGGGGGGGTCTGTCACGATGTTTAAAAACCACTCAGCATCCATCAGTTGTGGTCCCAGGACAATTAGCTTGCTTCCATCGTGCTCATTTATCAATAAAGTGATTACCTTAATAGAAAGGATGATGCCTTTTAAAAGCCCCCTTTACTTGTCAGATAATTAAGTCAACCAATAGGGAATCTGTTCCTGATCAGATATCTGAATTATTGATAAGTCACTGGAATCTTGGGAGGGACTGTAGGAGTTATTAATAATGAATAAAGTCCATCTGGATTTAAAGCTTGTGTTTGAGCATGTGTGTGTAAGTATGTGTGTGTGTACATTCATGAGGTGCGCGGTTTTATTACCATGGAGTAGATTTAATCGATCCAACATTCATCCTATAAACGCCAATGAATCAATCCAGTACTTCATGGCAGAAAAGGCAAAGGCGAACGCTGTCTGACTCCTCGGTTGTATGCTGAGTTAATAAAACCAAGCCTTGTGTCCTTCACTACCCAGTCTGAGTAATAACAGGGTAATGCAGTAAGTCAAACAATCTTGTTCTAATTAGGTGTGGTTGTGAGCAGCGTTCCAGCGCCTGTCGACTGCTCACAGACGCGACCATAAACACGCAGGCAGATTTGCGCTGCACGTCTATTGGGTAGGTACGAAGCCAATAAGACGAAAGAAGGAAAATGGGAAAAATTCAAAGAAACAAAGCGGAGAAGATGGATGAAGGAGCAAAATGAGGAAACATCACTCTTCATCATTACTGTTTCCTTGAAAATGCAAAACAAGAGGCATGTGCTGACATAGTGTTCGTTCTTTTAACCCCTTCTTGCACCGTAGCAACCTCTCACACCGTTGTAACCCCTTGTAATCACCATAGTAACCCCATCTTATCAGCATCCTCTTAACTCCACAGCAACCCTGTCTTATCACCGTAGTAACCAAGTGTGGGCCTATAGATAGATAGATAGATAGATAGATAGATAGATAGATAGATAGATAGATAGATAGATAGATAGATAGATAGATAGATAGATAGAGTCCACAGTGAAAATGCAGCATTTTAACACCAACAATAAACAGAGCTATGTGTGTGATTCCTCCACGTACTGTATGTCATGGTGGTTCGAGGTAGTGGGTTAGGAGAGGTCAGCACTCATGCAGACTTGTCAGAGGCCAATATGGCAAATTCAAAACAGATGAAGTCGAGGCTACAGGTCAGATTGTGAGTGATAACGTCCTCTTTGTTTAAAGTCATAGGCAAATACAAGCAACATGTATTTTTTGGAGGAAACCCTAACACGCTATCTGTAGTTGGCGTCCTATGGTGAAAAGACCTGAAAGCGATTTGGAGCTCAATTATGGCCACCAACTTAAGCGTCTTCACATTATCTGCACCGCTTTACTGACTTGTGTGGTTTTGGTTTTCATGTGGGCTGCCGAACAACTAAATGATGTACTGGCCTCAGACTTTGAAGTGACAAGATGAGAAATTAGCTTCAACCAGTGTATGCTTTACAAACATAAAACATTTGTTCTTAAGTTACATCATCTTATTTAAGTGCTTGTAGGATGTCTAGACTTGGAAAATAAAGACGTCTCACTTTCTCAATATTGACAACGCAGGACTGGCACATTAGTTTGATTTTCCAATGGTCACGCTGTAGAATAAGGACCAAAAGCATCAACAAAAAGGCCTAAACTACTAATATTGGAATACTATTTGATATCATTTGTTGACATAACATCAAATTATTGTCTGATAGCAGCTCTGAATAAATAAATTGTGAGTTACTATGCATTTCCCCATGGTTGACACATTCCAATATTTGCAAATCTTAAATGTGACGTAACCAGAAATGGATGAACATAACACCGACGATCACTGTGCGACCCCAGACGTACATCCCAGTTTTTGCTACCTGTGCATACATGCAGGTAGGGCCTGTCAGAGGAGGCAATCTGAGACGGGCTCGACTTCCGATTTAAAACTCGCACGACTCAGCTGTGATCTCCGAATGACCTCGTTCCCTTTCTGTACAAGTACAGATAGTTTTGCTGCTTGTCCCACATGTTCCACGCTTGGATAAATTCATCACTGCCCTACAGCATTTCTGAATGGCTAGGTGATAATGGTGAGGCTATATCCAGCCTGGAAGAACAGGAAATGTTTTTAACCCCTTAAGTCCTGGTAAATAACAGTTCAGGGCTATTTCAGGGACATTGGATAAATTTAATGGGGTTTTTTTGTGTTTGTGTGTTTATGCAGTATATGTATATATATGCCATAAATATAATGTAATGTAATACAATCTAGTGACATAGTGTAATATTGTATAGTGTTGTGTAATATTATACTGTATTTTAAGATGATGAGCATTTTAACTGTAATATTCTTAGTTTATAGATTTTTTTTATTCCTTCTGTATTTTGACCTTTTATTTTATCTACTAGAGTTTCCTCTGTAGGACTCCATAGTTTTCTACTGTTCAACCTTTGTTCTAGATGATTTGGTCTGTCTCCTATGCTCCTGTAATTTCCCTCTGGATCTCCTAATTTGTAGAGAAATTCAGATTAATAAAAATCCCTAAAATCCAGAACAGTAACCTTTACTTTTAAACACATTGAGTTTTTGATTTCTCTTATATTTCTCTTTATTCTGGATATGTTTGGGTATCAATTTGCACAAATGATTTATTTTGTAAATTTGGAAAGTGGGTAATCACTCATTCCAAAGAAACACTCTAGTGCTTATGAGGACAAGTCCACGTGTCCTTACTTCATAAGTAGTTTAAGAAAGTTAAGTTTCTAAGATTTCCACAGATTATTTTTCCTCAGCTGTAGTGTATTTTGGGTTTTTTCTGCACTGTTGTTGATGGCTGTACCGTCCTTGCTCTTCCCCCCTCAGCCTTCAGCTCTTTGTGGGAGGAGTTTTCACACACTTTGCACTGACAAGACAATATGCAACGAGGTGAGGCCACAGCGAAAATCCACTGCCTGGAGCCACTGAGCTGATGGGAGAGGAAATTAACACATTGCTCCTTTTTTCACACCTTTACCTCTACTCCAACCTGAACGCCCCCGCCTTTCTCCGTCTCGCTCTCTCTTGTGCACCCCAGGCATTGAGCTGTTAATCCCAAAGGTTTGTGGCCTCTCTCTCTCTTTCTCTCTCTCTCTCGCCCCTCCTTTCTGTTTCTCTTCTACAAGAAGAAAAAGACAAAACAAGCCTCAGGGAGTTTCAGTCCTGATGACCTAGGGCAGCAAAATGATGGAGTCAAACAAGTGTCTCCTTTACACATAACACTTTTCCTCAACATTTCATTTCCTTCTCTGACTTATTTGTGGAGTTGAAGAGGTAAAACAGCTTTCACAGGTCTGAAGATGGAGATGTACTAATTATTCCATCTCTCTCCGGATCTATCAAGATTTTCTGAAACGAACATGATGGCTTAAGAGTAGAAATATATGAATCATGTGCGCAAGAGAGAGTATACAACCACTTCTAAGCAATACACACGATGAAAACAAAGACTGTGTGTGCGGCACTTTAACCTCTGTAGAAAGAAGGTTCAAAAATCACTCAATGATTTAATGCTCAAGAGCTCATTTACAGAAGCATTGGTGACTGTTGGTCTCATCTTGATAGATGATGCCTTCTGATCTGTCAGCCATGTGACCTCCAGGTGAGCCATTTTGTCTTTTCAGTATTTTCAAGTTGGAAATTCTGATTTGTACAGATTTGTCACAGCTGTAAAAAATGCCACTTCTGAAAACAACATGCAAAAAATATCCACATCTTTGTTCAGGACTAATTATATGAGATCATATTTCACAGGAAAACGTGAAAGTGTTTTTTTGTCAGCTCCACAGTTTTCATCTGTCTTTAAGCTTTAGGCATATGTCACCTGACAACAAAAAAGTGGGGTTTCCTGCTCAGCGATCACATTACACTGTTCTATTCAAATTATTGATTTGCAGCAATCAATTTGATGGCCTGGGTGTAAGATTTGGGTTAGGATGAAAGGTCAAAGGTCAACGGTAAGTCACCCCCTGCCTTTTCATTTAGTCGATCGGCGTTAACCCAGAACGAGCAGACTTGTAAACCAGCATCAGCAATTTGTCCAATTTGGTTTTACTATCAATAATCCGTTTGAAGATGTGCTTTCAGTAATGCACATTGACCAAATATCTGTCATTCACTGCTTCAAGAGTACAGTTAGATTCTCTCTATTTACCAGAGTTTGTGTCCTTGCTTGTGTGCTCTTTTGCTAAATAACTGTTTCTACGACTTCAAACTGGGTGTTTCTCTTTCTCAAAACGTCTGTTGTCATATTTGTCTGGTGGAAAGAATCATAAAATTCAACATGCTTGGCTCCAAAAAAATTAATAACCACTTTTCAAAAAAATGGTGGTGAAATACAACCGCAAGATAGAAATAGTAACAGATCAGGAAAGGAAACATTGACACTGAACATTGAACGCATTGCAACGTTGGACAGGAAATAAACTGCACTCCTTCTAAGTTTAAAACCAAGGCGGTGTCTCATTTTAATGTTTATGAGTCACTTTCTGGATTGTTTTTGACACGGCTCTCTCCCTTATGCAACCATTTTATTGACCTTTGAATTTAGTACAATGACCCAGTGAAGTAACAAAGCCAGAAGCTGCTCCACATCACCTCCGTGATTTTCTGTCTCATTCTGAGACTCAAATCTGTTTCGGATTGCGAGGCAGCAGGGCTTCTGTAACTCAGGAAGCCATGAAAAGAGATTTGAGATTGTTCCCCTTTATACAAACAAGACACCCCTAATTCCTTCTGCTTATCCCCCAACCCTTTTTTTCTCTCTCCATTTCTCACTCTCAACCCTTTTCTTGTCCTACGTGAGTCGTGTTGTCTTTTGTCGTTGTTTGGTGAAGGGGTAATAAAAGCAGGATGTAGGAAGACGAACAGTACAGATTGCCAGGAGCGGCTTCGGTCTGAGACGAGGACTCGCTGACTGTCGTGCCAAGACCAGGTGAAGACCAGGAGGGACTCCAATCTTTTTCTGTTCTCAGTATCTCATAGATTCTCTAGCACCTCATTCTCGTTTCACCTGAAAATGTCTTCCCTTTTCTTTTTTTTCTTTCCGTCCTTCCTTCCTTCCTCCATATCATCTTACTCTTTATCCCCTACACCTCATTTATTTTTTGCTGCCAGTGATGGAATCTTTTGCTTGCCTTCCAATGTGAGGGTAGAAATCGTGTCGACGTGCACACACAGGTTGTGTAATGAACTCTGCTTCCTTAAGCCTTCCAGTCATGGGAATGAAACACCTTACAGGCAGAGATGACATCATTCGGGATACCTGCACAGGTCAAACCTAGCACAACTTCATTATACAAACAGAAGCATGAAAAGTTTGAATAAATGATAGAGAATGAGGTGTTTTTGTATTATTATTCATTAGAGCCTTATTGTTGAGTGTAAATGAAGCGAGGGAATCCCCTTCTGTGACTGCTTGTCCTGTTGTGTTGCCACAATAGTGATGTCAGACTTGCAGTTAGTTCACTTTTAACAATGGCCGTTTTTTTTCCACCATCATATCTGCCATGTGATTGCACTTGGCAGATCTTTACAATCAATTATAGTAGGATGATTAAGATGGCATCTGATGGAGAAATAATCCCCATGTCACAAAATGCCCTTGGGGAGTTGATTTAAGTGTAATTACAATATGGTGCATTTTTGTGGAAACTGAATCTTGGTGAGATATTTTTAGTCATAAAACAGACAAGAAGCATACAGGAAAGGAAACCCTCACCATTATTTTATATTTGTTGCCTGAGGGGCACCAGGAACCTTCTTTTCTTTTTCCTTTACTACTTTTTTTTTTTGTTTCATTGTACAAGTCCGACCAGCAATGATTATGTTTGTAATGTTTCATTTTGTGACACTGACAACATCATGCTTAATCACAATGTAACATAAAAATGGGTAAACTTTCAATAACGTTTTTGTTAAATCATTTATTATACGGCCATTAGAAATATGATATTGTTAGGAACATCTGTAATTTTATACATTTGTGCAATCAGCCAATCATATAGCAGCATGTCAGGCCGTTACAGATACAAGTCCACAAGAAACATTCAAACAACCATTGCAATAATTACATGCAAAACGCAACAAATTCAACAACGTGATGTCACTCGTTGACATCCGAAAACAAATGAACAGGGTATCCTGGAGTACCATGGACTGCTCAACCTTAGTCTATGGTGCTGTTCCGGTGTTAGCAGTGTGGGGAAAGATTAAGGATTAGCAACCACCTAAAGAGAAATGATCTATGCAAACATGTGAACAACGCGTTTTCTTTTTTAAAGACTTGTGCATCCACAGTTTTTTCTATTTTCCTTCTCTTTTCTGTCATTGTTTTTTATTCACCTAAGCTTGTATTTTTGTGAACACAAGTTAAAGATAATCACTTTAATTACTTCCAATAGAGAGGTCATGGAGGCCATCAAACAAAGAGCTTTCAGTGAGTCAGTGTGTTGTTCATAGAAATTTCAAAAGGGCAGACGCTTGGCACCATAAATCTGGGATCCCAGACGGTGTCTCTGATTACTCAGATCAGCGGTGTGAAAACATCCCTCAATCAATCAACGTATTTGGATGAAATATGTAAATAGAATTTGGTTTACAATTTCACATTTTGGCAATTTTAGTGCATAAACTAGCCTTCTTTGTTGATGCTACTGAGGTGTAATGGCCTTTAGGCTCTTCCTTCTTTTCTTCCTGTTCTTGACATAAACCATTACCTGAAGGGAAACCATTCAGAGGTGTATCATCACCATACAGTGATGATCCTTCCCTGTGACCACCACCAACTCAAAGATTCTGACAAAACCCATACATTGTTAAAGAAAACAATAGGCTGTGTTGTTGTGAAACTATTTCACACCATTTCTTGAGTCACATAGCGAGAGCAGAAACACAATACTTATGACACGCCTTCTCTTTGTAGGAGAGGGGGTGTTTAAAATCCCTACGCTTTCAAGCACAGATCTTAAAGTTCGATGCTTTCTGCTGTATCGTGGGAACCTGTACAGCTATGTGTGAACGTATCCTCTCACTTCTGGGCCTGTGTGCAGGAAATGGAAGAGTTGAACCTGTGTGTTTGTAAAAAGCAAAGGGTTGAGGAATTTTCTCAGGAGATCATCCATCACACGAGAGTGGCAGACGAGCTGATGCTTTCGCTTTATGTCCATTCATGTGAGAATTATAAATCTCCTGAGAATCTGACAATAAGAGTCAATCGTCTGAGCCTGCCACTAAAGACAACATTTCAATGTGGTGCAGTTTGCAAGACAGAAACAAAGGTTATTAGCGGCCTTGATAAGTGATGAGTCAAATTATTTACAAGCGCATTTAAAACGACGAACAAAGTGCCGCACATCCATAAAAATATGTGACAAATCTGAAATTGGTGTTGGTGATAAGACATAATACAAGATGGATGAGAGCTGACATATGAAGCAATACAATACAGTACATTACAATATGATACCATCTGATGACATGCATGTAAAGTATGACACAAGATGATAAATGAGAAAAATTAGATATGGTATGGTATGCAAAAAGCTATTGTACTGTATAGTATGTTACAATACGATACGATATGATGCGATGCAATGTGATATAAGGTGATGTAATCCACACTGTGCAATGCAATAAACCACAACGACACAACTAGGGAATAGATTGTAAAAAAAAAGAAAAAGAAATAAATAAAGGTGAAGATGAGCGTTAAAAAAAACGCACTAGGAATAAAAGTAGGATTTACAAATTGCACTTTGTATTGTGTTACTGAAGTAGTTATAGGTGGGAAAAGTGACATGTTGTATCCGACCGTTGATCGTGTGTTGACTCACATGTCTTGTAATACACAGGTCTGACACCTAAGCTATTTTCACACATGTTGACGCAGCTACTGTTCTGTTTATGTGCATGGGAAAACGTACAGAGCGACACGAATCCCTGCCCCCAGGATGTTCAATTCAGCATATCTGCTGAAACACTCCTGTAAAACGTTGAGGGCTCTGTCATCGACAAGACAACACACTTTCTCACGGATGAGCACACGGAAGGTTTATGCAAAGGTTAAACAATGTTAATTGTGTTCATGTTAGGCGTGTTGGTGCTTTGGGAATTTTGTGATCAGTGTCACTGAGGACACTGAGGTCATGTCATCTGTAGCTTTACTTTAGTTTACTTTGTAAGTTTACTTCACTGACAGTTTTCATAGAAATGAAAGTTAAAGTTTTAAAATGGATTTTAAAACAAGTTTGGTTTCTGAAATGGAACAAATTTAATGATTTTGATGAATGAATGAATCAATAAAATATGGTTGAAAAAGAAAATATCAATAATACATAATAATGTACATTTTATAGAAAACAAAAGTTTTGGTGGTGTTTTACGACAAATTCAAAGCTTTTCCAAAAATCCTGGTTAGAGCGCTTGACAAATGACGGGTCCAACACTATTGCACAATATTGCTATTATTGTTATTACTTCAATTAGCTAAAATCACAATTCATATGCATATACTTATAGATGTACTAAACATGTACACAAAGTATAAGGACATCCCACCGTATCTTGACGAGGGCATATCTAAACCTATTGCCCACGGTGTGCAAACATTAGCCGTCATCTTATCCAGTATATCAGACCAGTGGGGCAGCTTCTGCAGGCTGAGGTTTCATCCTGCTGTGGAACCAACGCTGTCTGCGGCTTACAGCCCGAAACATCTGTTGTAATTTCTGTCAAATTGAACTTTTATTACCTGGTCATTAAAGCCGCGGCAATGGCAAAACCAGATGGGTTCTTGCTGACCTTACAACTGCTTCTTTTTTATGGTGTTGGTGAAAATTGAACCAAAGGAAGCCGTGCGCTTTATAAAATTAAGGCAATCATTCCCACATTC
>OMNV01008797.1:14499-35207 GCA_900303265.1 Brotula barbata
ATATTCTTCTTGGTGGGTAAATTCCTGTGCAGAACAGGGATTGATTTGCATGTAACACTGTGGTTACGTTTGGTTACATAATACAATACGTTTGGAAAAATAGTGATCAGAGATGCATTTCAAATATTCAATGATGCACGGTAAAAGAACGGTTTACATCGTCAGCATTCTGTACAGTAGACAGAATACTGTGTGAATGAATATTGTTGTTTTTTTTCTCCCATAAAAGTGGAAATGTTAAATTGCTGTTATCAATGTAATGTCAGATGTTGAGCGTTCTAGTCATTGGAATTATTAACATATTACTGTTTTATCAGCTACAGAGTCTGTAATATATTACATTTGAAAAACAAGCTTCCCTGCCCCGCTCATGCGTGTGTTTCCAAGGGGCCTCCTGGCTGTATGGTTAGAGGCCAGGGTCACTTAAATAACACACACAGCGTATAAGCTCAATGGGTGAGCGCCGTCTCTCCGGGAGGGAGAGCTGCTCCATCACGGGTCCCAGTGGGGAAGAATGGAGGATGCTGGGTGTATTTATTAGAGACAGAGAGAGGGGAAAGAGCAGAGGTGGCATATTTCTCCTACATACTTAGAATTCTCCCCATCTTCAGTACGCTCTCAAAATGGTGTGTATCAATCCTCTTATTTTATTTTATTTATTCATTTTTTATGCATGCTATACTAGCATTTTTTTATTAAATATTTTAAGTTAAATTTGTAAGGAAAACTCCACTACTGAGGGGAAAGACGGCTAAAATAGAAGTTAAGTGTTCTCGTGTTTTGGTTAAGGCGTATGTGTTACGGTTTTACATGATTTTTATGCTTTTAAAGGGAAGGGTGTGTGATTTTCAAGGGAAGCATTGGACTGTGGTGATGCCACAGGACAGATAGGGTGTGTCCGCCTGGGCAATCAAACGTCTGGAGGGCGGGATAGGGGGGTTATGGAGGCCTTGCTTCCTTTCACATGGCGTTAAGCCCTGCACAGTATACTATTACATTCATCTTCCTTCATGTTTATATTCCCTCTCCCTTTCTTTTCCAAGTTCTGGCACTATCCCTCAGCATGGGAGTAATAATGCTTACGTGACATGCAAATCAATCTTTCACACGACAAAAAACACCAAAAGCTAGGAACTACTTCAAGGAATAAAACAAAACATCAGGATCAAGCGCAGATTATTGAATTTTACTTAACCAATTTATTATGGTGCCGAATAGAAACTAGTTCAAAGAGAACTGGGTGGTTGGCAAATTAAATACATTTTGAAAACATGGGGCTTTGTTTATTTGGACAATCAGAGCAATCCTGAACTTTTTAGTGTTGAGATAAAATATGGCAGGTTGCTGGACTAGAATCTAGAAAACTAATAAAATCCAAAACAATTCTTCCACACTTGATTGTCATTTAACCTGTCAAACTCTAAGATATCCACATTAGGGTTTTATTTTAAATTCTAGTGAAGTTCCCAAAAATACCAAATATATAGTGATGTATTCTGGGGGAATCTGTATAATATAATACCCAACAAATTCAGAATAAATGAATTTAAAAATGTCATAGTTTAAGTCTTTTTCAATGTATCATAGTATTTTCTTTATCACAGCCTCTATAGAAAGTGAGTCTTCTACTTGGTATACTGAATTCTTAGTGGGTTACTAGTCCTTTAAATAACCCTGACCTCTATGCCCTAAACTGTAATCAATTATCAATGTTAGTTTGTTTCCAGTGGTGTTTCCTTTTGTTTGCAGTGTACAAATAAAAGACATTCTTCCTGTCAATAATTGAAAATCACAGCTGACACCCTTTACACTGTAATCCAAACTACTTCAGCAAAACCAGAAAAAGAATTTTCCCGTATCGAGACAGGCGGGATGTTGATGACACACTGTGACAGCACCGGTGTCAGCACCCGCCTGAGACAGACAGCCAGCTGAGGCCATCAGAGGAAGACGGAGACAATGGCAGCTTTTATTTCTTCACCACACATTCCAGTGGAAGAAAGGAGCTGCCTGCTGTTTGAACCAGAGGCAGACTAGTTCATCGTGTCTGGGTCGCGGTACTTCCCAGAGCTATTGTCATTTTCTACTTAAATGCTGCAATGTCACAGTGGAGGATTTTTCAATGAGCCTGTCTGTTCTTCTCTATTGTTTTCCTGAATCAACACCATGTGACTCAATTTCTCTTCCATTATATCATCACTATCATAGCACTGGCACAGCGCAGCACTCCCCAACGTTACACACACGGAGCTGGTTTCTGTATTGATCAATAACATTATGACTTAAGACATCTATGGTTATCATCACTCATCATGCCATTCAGACGAAGTTCATGACTTCACCTTTGCAACACAAAGCAACGTATATGCAACAATGGCCAGATTATTAATAACCGCTCAGTAGTCCCTCCTTGTGCTGTAACTGATCCCTGAATCTCCTCAAAACTATTAATCAAAAACTACTTTTGGCGACGTGGCTGCATTTTTAGGTGCAATGTGTTGTTTAATAATTTGTTTGTCTTTGTCTGATTCCATATAAATGCTCATACACACTATCTGATGCTGAGAAATAGATTTCAGCTGTTTTATAAAATGTTAAATCCTAGAAAAAGAAAATCTGAAAAACAGAAAAATATATATACTCTGCAAATTATTATATCACTTTGTTCTGGTAAAACAAATTTAAAAAATATATATAATTTGACACCATGGGACAGACATCACTTAAACATGTGTGACGTGAGTTTGAGGATGAACACGATGATGACCGTGTTCTTAAATTTTACAACACAATGATGTCGAGATAATGCTGTGATAATTAATAATAATAAATAATAAATCAAATTATTGATCCCAGAGGGGAAATTACAGAAGCATAAGACCGAGTGGAACAGTACGTAGATGGTTGACCATGCAATATTAGTCAAATATTAATGCCCCATAGCACTCATCCACAGTGCAGCCACAGTGCACAGTTTAATTGCAGGATATGTCTCACCCTGCCAATCTGATGTCCTACAAATTACACCTATGTCAAACTATTCTGTAGGATAATATGATGTCAACATTTTTTTAATTTAATAAAACATTTGCTAATAACATTTCCATTTAGTGTTCATGCATAGTAAAGTACATTATATAAAAGGTATACGTACGTTTTGGTAACAGAGGAACAATTGTATCGTGGTTAATTATTAAAATTTCAGTGCTGACTCACCCACTGACCTCAACATCTTCACTGTCTGCTGCACTAAATGAATGGAACTCTTCCTGCCTCCTGCACTGAAATGTTTCAGTGAGCATTAACGACCAACGTAAGTTACATATACAAAACACTAAGATAGATATGATGATTTGGGACCTACACTAGAAAATGTGCACTCCTTCTAATCACCTTTGTTTTTGATCTCACCACTGGCCCGTACTGAACGCAACACGTTCAGGCAGGTACACTGGGCCTGATGAAAGGAATTCTGGGTAAAGTGAAAATCAGACACTAAATTATATTTGCAGGGTTGAGGTAAGTGGAAGACAAAAAGTTAATTAAAGTGCTTCATCACAAAATGACAACTAATACAATGCACACTGCAGACCTTGTACTGTAAGAGTATGAGGGTGTGGAGTTCTTCATTAGATCATCAGCTACTCGCACCCTGACAGACGATGGTAAATGATTAATAGTCGTTTGAGTTATGTTTTTTTCGTACACACTCGTATCTTCATATCTTTCTCTGATTTATGGATTAGAAATGAACTGGCTGCCTCCTCTGTCTGACGCTCTTCTATTTTTATCTTTCAATGATCGTTTAACCCAGAACACGTGTTCCTGTTCTATGAAAGCCATGTTTCCTCAAGGATGTTATTCTTTTTTTTTATTTTGACAGGGATGCCAGCTCTGCCACATACTACAGATGTCTGTGGGTGCATCAGTGTCTCCCGAGTGTCTTCTTGTATTCGTGTCTGTTGTGTTATGTTGGTGTCACGGTTGGTGTTGGCCCTGCACAGGAGAACCTGTTTCCTCTTGTGCTTCTGACACACACTTCCTCATGTTACAGAATACACACGTAGACAATGGCACAAGTTCGGCACGCAGGCTGAGCAACACACACAAACACTCATACTTGCTATATCAACTCCACAGGGAGATGATGAGACACCTGCATCGCTGCTCGTTTTTACGATCCTGGACAATGATTATTATGGTTTTGTTCAGAGAGAAAAGGCTGATAAATATTGACATTCACTAGTACTCACCAGTTGTGGTAGGTGTTCAACAACTGTTAGGAATACACATCCGCATGACCTGTTTTGGTAACCTTTGACATTTCCCACACACACCCCTAAGCAGGTGAACGGCTCTAGGCTTTGTGTTGAAATGACGGTGTTGAAGATAAATAAAATGGTCGTGAGACACAAATATGAACATTGTGGGAATTGGACATTTTTCTACTATTTGGGAAATGTTTTGGACAACACTGACAAGCTGCAGTTTTTCTATAGATCACCAACGTTATGTTTCTTGAATGATCAAATAGGACTATATCAGATATAGCAACACAGCACTATAACGAATCTTTATTGAATTGTTACATCTGCTTGACAGATATGGACACTGTAAAAAGCCTAAACGAACAGATATTGGCTGATCACTTGATACCATGTGATTAGAATGGACATTTATATATATATATATATATATATATATGAGGTTGTCATATATAGGAAGTCTTTTGGGAGGAATATCTTGGTATATTTTACAAACAGGCATGGGTGAACAACAGTGGCTGTGCTGCTGTATCAAGTGGAGTTTAGCCCAAAATCACAGCCAAAGTCTCAATGGGCTTTAACATGTAAGGAAAAATGGAAGAAGGATTGTACATCTTACAGGGATAATGTGCCATTTACTGGTCTATATCATAGAAGGAGCATCATAGGCGATATCATCCATATCTAAATTGGTAGAATTATCATGATTTATTGATGTTGTTATTAATTGGTAATTTGTAGCGTTTCCTCCTCTTTTCTGTCTTACAGTAAGAAACAGAATCTGATGGAGACATCTACCCAGAGTATACTCATAGGATATACATATTTGGATATTGACGATGAGATTAATAGTTGAAATCAGTAAATCAATCTATTTTCAATATAATCATTTGTGACAACCCTTAGCAATATACCAATACAAAGAGATAAAGGCTGGATATAAACTATTCAATGCCACCAGCACACACACACACACACAAACACAATGTAAAGATAACGAACAAAAAACAAGCAGTAGCCCACTATCTGGGACACACACACACACACACACACCGCGCGCCTTCAGAGACACTCTGGGGTTTGTGGCTCGTTTAGTAAACAAACGCATTGAAGAGCATCGCACAAACAAAGATTTAAAGGCAGATAGAGAGATGAAGAGGAGGCTGGAGGCTCTTCGCATCTGAGAGGAGAGCTTCACTTCAGATAACAAGACGAAGAAGGAGAAGGAGGAGAAGGAGCGCGCAATGGCACGCACGCATTTCCATGGTGAGGCTGCGCGCACACCCCCAGGAGGAGGAACCAGACTTTTACTTAACATCACTTCCCCACCGCCGGGGACGCAAAGACGCTCCTGGAGCTGCGGAGGAAGAGCAGCCCTGTCCTGTCTGTCTCCGTGTGTGTGTATGGGAGTGTGTGAGTGTGTGAACGCGTGTGTAGGAATCTGTCCGCCGTCTGTCAACACCCGGACTGCTTTTCTGCTTCTTCAGTGATCGCGACGCGCTTTGTTGGGACAGGAGTGCGGAGTGACCGCTCGGCATGGAGAGGAACTCTTCTCACTGATAATCGGATTTTTCCGCCCGCGTCTTCGTGTCTGAATAATGGTGAGTGTTAAACGTCTTCATTGCACACGGAGGAGACTGTTTTTATACAAATTCTGTTGATCTTACCACCTTCTCACCATCATCTGCCGACGCACTGAGCTCCCACAACAAAACGGAGCGGATTCTTCACTTTACTACGAAATAAAGCTGTTTGTTCATTTTTCCACTTGTGCCCCTGGGAAATTTTCGATTCAGATCATGTTTTTAATAAAAATCGTTGCAGTCGATTAGATTAGTTTACAGTAGATTCGATTCGATAAAGTTAAATTACATGAGATTAGATTAGATATACTTTCATAATTCCTTGCAGGATTTTTATGGCAACAACACAGACAGTATTTCAGCATTTAATTAAATATTAAAATGAATAGAGTTAATATGACAATACTCACATTACAACTCTTATGTGCAGGACAGCACGTTTGTTCCTAGATACTGAATAAGCATAATTATTTATTTATTTATTAAATGTCTCCACTTTCAACTTAATGCTTGACTGTATACGTTACACACATTTCTAATGAATCACAGCAAATACTAACATTAATTTTTCTCGTTAACTCCATCTAGTAAATTAGAAGGAACTCTGGGATTAGCTTCATATAATGATGACCCAAATTTACATGGTTATTCTAAATTATGTATATTAGAGAAAACTGTACACTATGATAATAACTATAATCCTATATGAATTATCACAAATTACAAATATAGACAAAAAATGTTTTTAGTTTACTAAATGTTCTTTTAGCCATCGCATTTAAAAATAATCTGTGGTTAATTTTCCTTTTTGGTGTAGTTAGACTCTCAAAATTTTATCATCGTCCTCTGCCTGCATTTAGTTCAATTTACGTGATTCTGCCTGTCCTATAGTGGCTAAAATTCACAGACAGCGACCTCAAGTCAGTTTTTTTGTGTGTCTGTTTTGTGAGTGAGCCCTTCATTTTTTAACATCTGTGGAGGAAAAAAGTGTGTGAGGCACCTTTACAATCCTGAGCCTCTCTCAGATTGAGCTCCTTTGTTTTTCTTGGTGCTGGCTGAATCCGTCCAACACTTTGGTTTGGCTTAAGTACAGAAGATTACATCCAAATCACTGACACCCCCTTAGCAGCCACGGACCCTCATTAACTAAATTAGGGGAGCCTCGCTAAGCATTTTTCAAAGGCCGGTATTCATATTTTTCAAGGACCCCTTCATGGCTCCAGACGAGGAACTTGTGCACTGTTTTGCCAACCATTGAAAACACGTTGAAAACATTTCTATCATTAAAGCTTATAGAGGAACCAGGATTGGAAACGTTACAAAAAAAAAAAAAAACCTAAATAAATACATAAGAAACCTGTCATCAAGCAGCACTAAACTACATTTTCCTGGGACTCTTACAATTAGGTTATTTTTCGTCATGTTGTGTAAAACATTGAGTTTTAACGTGAAATACGCTTTAACAAGACCATGATTCATACATCTTTTTCAGTTAAATGTAGTCTATATGAACATTAGGTTCTCATTATCCATATGTACAATATACATAGATTTATTACTTCCATTTTTTTTTTTTTATTTATCTGCCTCAGCCTTGTAGGCCACCAGTGAAATATGCTTCCCATATTCAAGCTCTCAAACTTGTCAAACTTCTTTCTATATTTTCTGAAAAAATGTAGACGTATATCTCTCCTTGTCAGTGTCAATTATGAGGAATAAAGCTGCAGGGGCACCAGCCAGCCAAAGCACTATATTCTTATTTTAGATAGTTGCTGTATCACATTCTGAGCCGTGACAGGTTGTAAATTTTACTAAATCTCCCCCATACCTGTATTTCAACCACCACAAATTACATCCAAGGGTCTAAGGGGGGTTTGAGGTGGGCTCTGAATACATATCCAAGGTGTTCGTTGGGTGTGTTTGATTTAACACTGTGGTTCGGCTCCTAATAACATTAGGCCCCATGCTTTTCTGGACTCCCCCCTCCATGGTTGGCCCGGGACCGTCTCGCTCTCTCTCTCCTTCTCTTCAGCCTGCACGGTTCCTCTTACTAGCTCTAATAAATTGTGAATAAGCGGCAGCCCAAAAAGTCCCGGGCTGTGGAGAATTCCCCATCCTGTAGCGCAAGGCACCCCCTCTTAAGAAAACACAAATTAATTCCAAACCCCACCGTTGCCAAAAGTTTGCGGAATGATAAATATTTTCATAGGAAGCTCTGCTCTTCCTGACTTTATCTGCGCCCATTTTTATTATATATTTTTTTTTCTCTCTGGCTCTTGATGTCTCTTAGCTTTGGCCCATCTCTGTCTGTCTCTCTCTTTTGCTCTCTCTCTCTCCCCCTCTCTCTCTCTGGAAGTCAAAAAGCAATAGAGGTGACTTAAACAACAGGCCTGAACGTCACAAACAACCATCCTTTCTCTTTGATTTAGTCTGAAAATATACAAAAATATGAAACTACTGTACAATCGCAGCGCCTAAAGTTACTATATACAGCGCTGGGAGTTATTCATATCATATCCTATTGTAAGGCCCTTTTCATTTACTGCGCTGAAATGACAGTGTTGTATTTTTACCATTATTTTCTTGTGCAGCTAACATTGAAGCAACATTCTACAGACTGACTAGGAGCTGCAGACTTGTTTGAAATGCTTTGGAACACGAAGTAATTCTAAAAGAAAGCCACATATTTCAGTTTCTGAGACGTGTACGCTGAAGGAATGACCTGTTCTGAACCGTGTAAACTTCAGAAGCCACAGCCTTTAAAACAACCTGATAACTGCAGCTGTCAGACCAAACCAAACCCCCTGGAGACATTCAGAGGATTCAATGAAAGAGGTCTTTAAAGGTTTAGCAACAGCAGGAGCTGCTTTATACTTTACAATGACAATCAGATGTACTAATTTGGAATTATTAACATACAGTGCAGTAGAAAAACCTCTCCACTTCTGTATGCTGTTTCCTCTCGGGGTAAATTTTGCTCTCCACTCTTCAGCAATTTATTTTGATGAAATGAGAGCTTGGGAGATGTTGTTGTGACTGTTGTGTAGTCTAATGGTTGATCTCCTGATTCCACCGCCCTGTTTATTCCATTAAACCCCTGCGAGCACCGGCAGAGGCACAGCACTGATCGAGCTCTCTGGGTGTCAGTGTGTGTGTGTGTGTGTGTGTGTGTCATACCCGAGGCTGTCAGCAGAACATAGCTGGCTATCTGCTTTCTTATCTCCTCTTAAAAATGGTGATGCCACACACATCGCAGCATCAGTGGCCATCATTCATTTTTCGTCTAGTAATAATAATTGTTTGGGTACTTTCCACCGAAAAGAGAATTTAATTCTCTGTGGTATTTTTTTAGGTGTCAGTATCATTTTTCTTCACTGTAGCCTATACTGTGTGTGTGTGTGTGTGTGTGATGCGTTTCTTTAATATTTCCATCTTTTAGCGCCAATTCAATTTCATAACATCTCATTTAGTTTATCCCGCATTTTTATCTTCTCAAAAAGTCGTTACTCTCTATGGCTGTCTGTCTTTTCTCCTACCTTGGTTGCCTACACACACACACAGTAAATCTACCAGTAAAGAAGTAATTGGACCTTAGTCCAATTACTGTGAGTTTTGGCTACTAGTGAGTTCTGTCAGGCTCGGGCCAGCTGTTAGCAACTAGGGCGGCCCTTCGCTGTCATCTGCTGAGGAGGCTGATCAGTGGAAATGCTTTTTGTCCTAATGACTAATAAAGAAGAAAGTCTGAGTGTGAGCACTCATGCAGTCAGGCGTGTGTCTGTCTTCAGTGTGTGTGTCTGTGTGTGCACATGGCCACCCTACTATCACCAGACCAGATGTTTTTACCTGGGAGTCAGACCACCATCTGACTGAGGTCAGCCCAGTCCTCCAACCCCACACCCGCTCCTCCAGACTGCTGGGAGGTCTGCCAGCTGTCCCTCACTCTGACCCAGGTCCCGGGGCACTAGTTCTTGGGGAGACAGTGTCTGTGCCTTGGGGTAGGTGGTCCTTTGGCAAAGTCACAGTGGAAAATGATTAGGCATATTATTAGAGTGTGAGGGCTGACGGAGGCAGAAAGGACATGAACAGACTTAGAAAGTGGTAACAGTTTTTTATCACCGATACATAGATTTTTCTGTTTGTCGTATAATATAGGCGAAAATGTCCCACTGTTTGATTACAACAACTGACTGAGCAGATTGCATCGTTTTCGGAAGATGCTAATTTAGAAATGGGGGGAAATGACAGACAGATAGAGACAGGCGCATTATTGAATAAAGGGGTTTTGATTACTCTGGGATGGTGTGTGTTTGTATGAGGGGGGTGTTCATGGGGCATGAAGGCAGTCTTGTTGCTGCGAGGTAGTCAAGTGGAAAGAAAAGGCCACCAAGTCTGGAAGGTCAGGTTACAGCGTCAGGCAGAGTCTCCCTTCAAATCATTTATTCACTATTATTGACCTCCATCTTCCCTTTTATTAAATACTTTCCATATGTGCCTGATATGTTTGTGTTTTCCTCGTTGAAGGAAGAAGCATTACACTCTGGTAGACATTTAAACTTCCTAAGGGATTCATCATCACTACCTTCATCAGTGTTTTCATGTACATTGTACACATTTCTACTATGATTCATCGTACTTCATCCGTGTGGGTGCGGCTTTTTCATTTTAACGCTCTGTTTTCAGTATTATTGAGATTTACCCATTGGCGACATCCACTATGCTTGCATGTTTCATGAACTGGTTACTCGAGTTACCTGACTTTGGTCTGTCAGTGTAAACATCAGAACTCGCATAGTAAGAGCCAGAAGAGTTTGCATCCTGATTATGAGAAACCTGATAATCATGAATATCAAGATGGTTCTTTCTGATAGGAAACGGGTGTTGTCACGCAAAACATCTTACTAATGTTTTTTTTTTCATTGTAACAGAAAATGTCCAGGTTTTTGTGGAAACCAAAACAGATGAAATCATTATTTTATTCCCACCAGGTTTGCATTTTTAAATAAGAAGGATGGCTTTGGGTAGAGAGTTATAAGGAGTAACCTATTAATGTTGTAACCTATTAATGTTGTTATCAATCTATATCAAAATGTAGATAAAGACAAATTTAGGATCTCAATCAGGCTGTTAGACTTAATACATGCAACCAAAAATGACATTAACCTCTTAAACTTCAAGTTAACCACCAATGGGTCCACCTTTTTAAACAACCTATTGTCAAATTATAACAAAAAACACAAAGTTTCAAAAGATACCAAATATGTCAGGATGGGTTTTTTTCTCAAAATTTGTGCAGAATTATACCCAACACATACAGAATAAAGATCATTTGAAGGGACATTAGACCATATGTTAAAAAAGTAAGACTTGGATTTTAGTGTGGGTAAGTCAGGCTTAAATATTGTCCTATATCAGGCAACAATTCATAGCATGTAGACACACACAAACACACACACACACACACACACACACACAGTTGGAATGCATTTCCCTCTTAATGAATTCTCTGGTTGCTGAGGTCGTGGTGGGTTGTGATTATCAGTCCTCAACATCTGTCAGCAGACCACCGGCACTCCTGACCTGCTGTCTTTACACAAACACTAATTTCTGTTTTCTAGATCGTATCTGCTATCTCTTTATTGCTCTCTGTTTTTTGCCTTACACCTCAGTACTGAATAGTGGAAACTTTTCTCATTAATTTCCTTCATTCTTTAAACATTTAACAGCTGGAATGGTGACATGCTGTATCTTGCACCCAATGTGACGTTTATCTCGCTATAATTGTTGTCGTATGTGTTTATAAGTACACACATACACTCACTAGCCACTTCTTTAGATACACCTATAGAATCCAAACAATCCACTGTACAATCTGTGGTGGACAGATGACAGTGAGAGCTATCACTGTATCAAAGTGTTCTGCAATCTGGATATTAGGGACTCATTAGGATGAAATCTGTAGGGTGTAAAGGGACTGGTTCCTAACCCTCTTACATGGGTGCTGTTGTATTATTTCTGAATATCTTTGTGCTAAAATACACTAAGATACTGAAAACAGTATTACTAAAAACTTATTGCTTTATGGAATGTCTCTTTTGCTGTATGACACAATCTGCCCTATTGAATTGTCCAGCTGTGTGCCAATGTTGGTCAAAGATCACAGTATTTGGCAGATGGCACCCATTTCCACCATGAAGCCCCTCATAGTGACACACACACGTGCGCGCGCGCACACTCAAAGTCCTTGTTCTGAGTCTTTTGTTTTATTTGAGAGAGGTTCTGTGTGCACCCAGGACTCAACCCCCATCTTTCCCTCAGGCACTTAGGCAGACTGTCCAAATTGAGGGTTCCAGGTGGGGGACCCATATGGCACGATCAGAGACCGATAAGTCACCTCGTCAAGATCAGTAAGATCTGCCAGTGGTAGAGAAGTGAAATGTTCCAATGATAACTGCTGTGTGTAACCAGACTCTTACTCATCATGTCATGACTCAGACGCTCACACAGCACATATGTTGATACTGTTAACACACACTCAGAAACACTAACAATAATTATTTCTTCCAAGTAATGTACTTAGAATGAACAGCCTTCCAAGGAAATTCAACAATGCGTGATAAAACTGTTTCTCTGCCAGCTTCAAATGTCAAACGGTTACGGCAGGTTTTCAGAGATAGAGACAAACAATGACTCAGTCAGTTATTGAGCTGCTGACTGAATAACTCCATTGTTACTCAAAGTCTGTTGACCTTTTATAATTAACAAGTCTTTCGTTGTTTTTATTTCTACGTTTGAATGAAGGGGTCACGAAGAATAACCCGGCTCTGAGCAGAACGCAATATGGTTCTGTTTTAATAATAATATTGTTTAAAAAACTAAACAAGCTGAGATAATTGTTTTCACATTTTTACATTCACTTACGGAGAGGCCAAAAGTAGTCCTGTGTGGCTCAAAACAGGATATTAATATTGAAGTTCCTTTTGTTGTGTGTAAATCATTACGATAACCTACGACAAACTGCCATTTTATGTACGATTCCTCAGAATTTAACATTTAGAGCTAGTACATATTCTCTTTTTCTTCTTTTTCTTTCGCACACTTTGCAATTTGTGGCAACACCAGGAATGTTGAAAAAGCCAAATATGACAAAAATGTTTTAGGCTTGGCTGTGGAGGAGAGTTGCAGCCTCTATAGCAAAATGATAAGTTGTAATAAAAACAGATTTTATAAATAAAAGATAATGTGGCACCTTCCTCCATTTCTTTGCAGTATACACTACAGTTCTACGAGTCACGGTTTACCACTAGACTGCACAAGAAGGCCTCAAATGAAAGAATATAAGGTTGTGAATGTCTGTACGATCCTTCTAGAAATCATGACATTTAAACGCAATTTCCCTGTTTAAATCCAGCAAGTAAACCCTGGTGGATGCCCCCTCTTTTGTCTGTCATATTTTTCTGACTTAAAATCTGCACAAACCCAGTCTATTGCCTTAACCATATCAAATAACATTTCAGCTTAAAACACAATACACCATCCCGTGATGCAATCCATCAGCACAAAGAGAGAATCTGATATCCGTGAAAGGAGCAGTGGGTTAACAGAACCCTGGGATGCAGGTGAAGCTGGTGGGACTGGCCTTGTGGCCCTGTGGCCTCCCGTGGCCCCCCGTGGCCCCGCTGGGTTTGTTTTAGCTTCAGTTTCAGACCTCAGCCGTCTACATCTCTGCTGAGCTCTGCTCATCTTCCCTCCGGTGTCCTGCAGTTCCCATGGCCTTGTGCGCTCTCCTCCCAGGCCTCACCCTGAACTAGGAAGTTCCTTCACTGTCACACACAGTGTTGGTGTTTGTGTATGTGTACAGAACTATTGCAGGGATGCAGCTGAAGTCAGAGGACTCTGAACAGGCATGTCTTTCTTTTTTGATCCCTGCGAAGTAGGCGATGTGAAGCACAACAGCATGTTTTGGCCTTATTTTTCCTGAGGGTCTGTGTTGCTTTGCAGCATCGTATCGGACCTATGATGAGGATCAGATGAGGCCTTCTGTTGAGTCTAACTGTGATTTTAAAAAACGATCTATCAAACATGTTGTTTATTCAAAGGATAAGAAGATAATGTAAACCATCTAAGGTTTTCTGACGCTTGTTTTGATAAGCAGGCAGCTTCTCTTTTTTTCCTCTCACAGCTTTTACTTTCCCCCTAACCTTTATCTTTTTGCTGCTGTAAACCCTCCTGCCCTCATATTTCATGAGTGTTGTCTGTCTGTGTCGTGGTGTTGTCAGTGAGGGCAAAGGTCAAGCAGTTTGCTGCAGCTTTGCCAGGTTGGAGTGGCTCAGGGGCAAATGGGGAGAGAGAGAGAAAAACCGAAAAAGAGAGATAGAATGTGACAGATCTAGAGTGAGATGGAGGAGAAAATGATGGTGCTCGTTTAATTTTAGAAGTCAAGATACAGGTTTGTTTACACACAGTACGTTTATATGCATAGTACTCTTAAATTATTTTCTTTGAGGCAATTGGGGCAAAAATGCAGGCAAAGTAATAGAATAGAAGAATAAATAATAATATAAAAAAATATTTGGTGGCTGAATCGGAGAGTGATTGAAGTTTGAGTATTTATTTTTTTATCCTACTGATTAGAAAAGAATGAATAGTTTGCTGCTTGAATAAATCCTTAATTTATTATGATTTCAGTCTCGTTTGGCGATTGCAAGGAAGGAAAAACAGATTTATTACTTTAATCTGAGACTTCTTTACACATTAAGAGAGGATATTTTTCTTAAAACATTCCAGTACAACCTCTGTCACCTGCAGTGTAATTTGCATCAAACTGTCTTTTAGTTTATAATAGTTGTCAACAGATCTGCTGGCCTTAGTTTCCTGTTTAGACTAATTCATGTGGCAGTGACCTTTTGACTCCTGGCGCAGGAGCCTCTGACTTTTCCTCTTTCACATTCTTCATTCTCACCATTTTTGGTTGACTTTCAGAGTAAAGTCTTCAGATGTAAAACTGCAAATCATGATGCAAGTTATTATGGACTCAGTAACCATTATTTTCCTTTCATTATTTTCCTTTGTAGTGCACTTTATGCAGCCATGTTTTTATGGAGTTTTTAAATTAAACATTAAATAAAATGTAGTGTGCTTCGGCAGGCCCATTTTATTCACCAGTATCTTGAGTTTTGCAGCCAACCAGGAGGACTGCAAATGTACATTAAGGAACATTAAGGATAAGGATAATAATTGCACATACAAATTTTGTTTCAAGTTGTCTTTTCTTGTGAATCAATCATTGTGAAATACGTGAGAAATTCTACTGAAATGAGCTTTCTGTTGGAGTCTGACTGGAACTTGTTGATGTTATTTCCTGGTTTAAATCCTGGACACATGACGCCTGTCAGACTGGTGCCATACACCTAGTCACTTATATAATCTGTCTGTCTCTCTCTCTCTCTCTCTCTCTCTCTCATCACTTTGTGTCAGTCACCTGCATACCTGTGTCCTGATTGTCTGTTCGGCGTTATATTCACAGAAGAGCTGACGATTTGAGGAACCTGACTAACAGCAGTACGATACGATAAACATCTCTCTACATAGGCAGGTAAGAATAGTGTGGCAAAAACATCCATCCATCAATCCATCCATCCATCCATCCTGGAGCCTATCCTAGCAGTCATTGAGTGAAAGGCAGGGTACATTCTGGACAGGGCGTCAGTGTATTGCAGGGATGACATATAGATATAGACAACTCAGTCACACTCCCATTCACACCTATGGACAAATTATGTATTGTCAAATTGTGAACAATGGAATTTCACACATTTTTCATTGGGTTTCATGAATTTATTGAGTGAGCAATTTGCAATTCCAACGTAATTCATTTACATTTTGAATGGGGTTACTAGTAATTACTAGTTTAATAAAAAGAAAAAAAAGATATGATATGAAAGATACTGTCCATTGTCCTGTGGATAATGGATATTTATTTAATGTCGAGTCAATGCCTGAGGAGCGGCCAATTCTGACTCAGTTATGATCATAACTAAGATTACTTATGATTTTGCACTTATGCTGAATTGATTTCTCTGATCATTTTCTTTTATTCATGCTCTTTCTTGCTTCACAGCCTCTCAGTCTCAATTTCAAGCTCATCTTACCAACTGCAGGTGAGTTTATGCACAATTCTGTCACTGATACTGAAACTAGAACATAATACTGCTCTCTGAGTCTATTAAAAATATAATGGTTGAGACAGTGGATTTGAGATTACTTCAAAAATCAGAACTTTCCTAGAAATAATGAGTATAATAGTAGTTCAATCATTATGATAATAGTTAGATTATAAAAGTATAATCAATTATTAATGGGTTTATCTGAAAACCTTTAACTAACCCTGAACTGTTTTGACATTTAATCCTAATAAGGATTGTTTTGTGAAACTTTTTGTTGTTCAGCCCCTTATTTTATTTATGTAGCTCCCCTCCCTAAGAATCCTCTATTCCATTTTGATTTGGAATTAATCTTGACCTTTGTTCAAATGGATTTACAGTTAATTTGTAGCATTTCAACATTTTAAGCAAGTTGGAGCAGCAGCCCCAATTGTTGTTCAACCACATTTTCAATAAGTTACGTCTTCTTAATTAAGTTGTCAGTTGTCAATGTGTTTGACAAATTAAGATGTAATTTTCTGGAAACAAACTCCGCCCACCTGCCGCTCCAAACAGGTTAAAACAAGCTTAAAGGGAAAATGTCATGGACTTCAGGTGATTTTCTATGAAAGCTCTGGCGTCACCATTCTTAGTGGTTTCCTCTCGCCAGGTCAGAGGAAAATGGAGCAGCAGGGTTGTTCAATTGTTAGAAATAAGGATTAGAGATAAGACAACTCATCACTGCAGGATTTCTCATTATTTTTTCATGTATAGCTCAGCGGACGGGGAGCTGTGTCATGGCTGCGTATGGACAGACTCAGTACAGCCCTGCACTCCAGCCGGCAGGGCCGTACACACCCTACACTCATCACACACAGGGCTATAGCATGCCGTCATACAGTAAGTACACACACACACGCACTAAAACACACGCACACACTCATACATGCTAGATATACTACAACTGGGAACACAATTTAGATGAGGGAGACACTGCATAGTACACCTTACAAATTAGTTTACCAACACAGCTGTGCAAGCTCTGGAGTCACATGACTTTGCCTTATAGCACAGCTACACGCTACCATCATATAACTATCATGGTATGAGATATAATTCATTGCAGCTCACCTGACACCCGCAGCAATGCTCCTTCAAATTTCCTCTTTAAGGATCCAGCACTGATAGACAGGTTGAGGAGAAGATAACATGCAGTGCTTGGTGCTCCTTTAACAACATTGTCCTCTTTTTCTTGAATTAAAAAAACAAAACACGTTTGTTGCTGCCATCTTTGTGAAAATGCCACTTTCTTGCTTGAGCTGAAATCACTGAGTTTAGATGTGGGAGGAGCCATGCTAATGCTAGCCACAATGGAGCCAAGTTGAGGGAATCACTGAGCATTCCCAGTATCGCCACACTGTTTTTATGGTTCTTCTTTTTCTCTCCAGTCACTTTTGTCCTCCAGGAATTTAACTTGTGAAGCTGCATGTCTTCTGAGTAGGTTACTACCTCTACCACTCCAATTGACTGTACTGGCACCATTAGCGAGTGGCTAGCTAGCAGGCTAACTCACGTTTAGCATGAGTTGCAGTTTGACAAACTTATTAAGGAGTTTTTCACATTGCAATGATTCCAGAAGTCTCAAAAATCTTAAAACAGCAAAGAACCAGCAAGAGAGTGAAGAAAACATAGGAATTCTGAGAGTTTGTGGTCAGGAGGAGGATTATGCAGCCTGAAGTGAAGACTGTTGTGACATGTGACACTGAGTGACCAATCACTTCACTTCACTTCACTTCCCTGTTTTCAGACTGTAGGTGAAGGCAAAGCTTTGACTCACTGCCTGTCTCATCATAGCCTCTCTACTATTGTTCCTTGTATCAAAATAAAAAAAAAAATACATTTTACAAATACAGTCTGTGTACATCATGGTTTGTACAAGTAAGAATACTAAACTGTGCTGCTGTGTGCTTGTTATCTCTCATGTAGATATTAAAACAGAGGATGGCCTGAGTCACTCTCCAGGACAGACAGGATTACTGGGTTACAACTTCGGCAGCACTCCTCCCAGTCAGGCTCTCTACAGCTACTCCACACACGGTTAGTCTGAAGCAATACATACACACGCCTGCTCACACATATACACTGCACACACTCTTCCTTTGAGAAGCATCGGTCAAAGTTTTGTGTGAGTCCAGCGTGGATTGACAAATGCCACAATATATTGATACGCAGTTTTCAAACCAACAGTCACCAAACAACAGCATCTATGTCATGCTACGTAGTAAACAAAATCAATCATCCTCTTATATCAATCAATAACCTTCTAATCCTTTATGCTCCAAGTGACACCCCCTCCACTAGAAGCACTTCATTCATCATTATTTACTGCCGCATCATTTTAGTCTTAACAATAACTTAAACTGCATGTCTTACTGTGAATGGAGTGAAGGCCTCAATCTCCTCTGACCGTTAAAATCCATGCTGATAATCCTCTCTGTTAGAGATGAAGACACGGATGACACTGATTTATCAACAACCCAACATTCATGGCACAGATGAGAGTTGAAACAAAAACACCCTCTCTCTCTGAATGAATCTTCTTCTTATGTTGGAGGCCTGCTGAATGAATATCTGGTAGATACAGTAATAAAAGGAATCTCTATCCCCCTACTGGTGTGGAGTCGTATTACACTGCACTGTATACATACTGTCACTGCTGCAGGTGGGGACACACAGAGCAGTGATCTGACAAGCTGAGCTGAACCTGACATGAAATTCTGTGCCCAGCCAAAGCCCAATGTGTAATTTAGAAATGATGCCCAAATCCGGTCTGGGAACAGTCAGGTCTGGACAGATATGTCAAGCTCTCCTCTCCTCTCCTCTCCTCTCCTCTCCTCTCCACACCTGTTCTCCATTAGCTGCGGTCTGGACTCCTGGCGTCAGAAGTCTCCCTGCCCCTCCTCTTTTCTGGGGGTCAGGCCCCCTTTCTCCACTCAGACCAACAACGCAGCATACATGCAAGCGAGTCTGTCTTTGAGGAAGAAAGAAGAGGAAATATAAGAAAGAAAACATGAGAGGAAGAGAGAGACCCAGATAGGCAGAGGGTCTTGCCAAAAACAGACGCTCAGATGAAGATGTGGTATGCTTGTGAGTGTGTGTAGCTCTCGGCCCACGCATGGCTCTGTGCACTCGTGTGTGTGGGTGTGTGTGTGTGTGTGTGTGTTTGTGTGTGCGTGTGTGCATCTCTGCTGTACACATTCCTTAGTCGTCCGGCGCCCAAAGCATGAATCGCTCAGTGCGACTTTATAGCTTTCAAAGCACCATAAAATTGACCTTGTGTGTGAGAGGGGAGAGGTTAAGGTGTGTTTTATGGAGGGGTGAGGAGGTTTAATGTTGTGGAGTGGAGAGTGGGGAGGTGGGTTAAAACACCGCTGGATGGACCGGATGGATCAGACAGAGGAATACAAGAAATGTTTTCAGATATCAAATTATAACAACACACGTCACACTTGAGATATTTAATCAATAATCAAATAATATTGGTGAAGCAGAATTTGCACAAGCAGCAAAAACAGTGCACACAGTGCATGAACAATAACTGTTGAGGACCCTAATACTCAGGATGTTATTAAGTCTTAATCCAATGGAAAAAATAAAAAACTCATCCTCGAATGCCACATGATGTTCAGTCCTAAGAGTGAGACTGTAGCGATTTTACAAAATATAAGGATTTTTGTTGAAAATACAAGCAATACAAATGTCACAAAATTTTCTCTGAAGATAATTTACATTTTACGAAATTGCTGCAGTATCATTTTAATAAGCAGAACTATATTCATGCCAATTCATGCAGACGGGGACAACAAGTCACCTACAGTTGACAGAGAGAGGACGCAACTATGACCGTAATGTTTTGATTCAATAAGATTCAACAGTAGTTCTCCTTTGGGGCCCTCCAAAGGTTGAATCACTTCAATGTTCTTCTTCTACATATGAAGTACAGTGAAACCTACATTATTCCTCATAAATTATACTGGAATCTCCGAGTAAAAACTTTTTGTCTTTTGATGTAACCTCTGTAAATACAAAACCTTGCTGCTAAACCAAAAAGGAATTTTTAACATTGTGAAGTTTGGCCCTGATAGACACTTTTCCCAAACAAAATACATTTGTTTGAATTTTTTTGATGCATAAATCATTAACTGCAACCTTCAAACATATAATAAAATGCCACAATAACCAAATGTTTGTAGGAATTCAGAATTTTTCCATCTCATCCATTATACTATACACAAACATACACACGAGGACCACAAAAAGCCACTGAACACACATACAGTACGCTGCATACACAAGTGAAACCAAATGGGGACGAAGGGAGACTTTTTGATGTTTATGTGAGAGACCTCCTGTATTTTACATGGATTTGCTTTGAAGATGCTTGTGTTGTCCTGGGAGATTTCAGTGTGTTCTTCCACTGAGTCATTATTCTCCTGTTTGTCATCCACTGTGGAATGGAGTGATGGATGAGTAAAATGGGGAGAAAAAATGGAGGGAAAGAGAGCTGCAATGTAAACACTGGAAAGATAGAAAGAGTATGTTAGGATATTTGGAAATGAAGTTTGACTGTTTCCAATTAGTGCGATCAGGTGAGGTCCAGCACCAGAAAGAATGACAGATTACCAAAATTCTGCAACTACTGGTCTATTAGACGGAAAGAC
>OMNV01008799.1:0-44836 GCA_900303265.1 Brotula barbata
GAGACAATCTCCAATGTACATTATTAATAGTAAGAGTAGCAAGAGAGTGTTACTAAAATCTGTATTGTTAAAGGGCAGGGCCTCTATGCAAAATTTTAATCTAGATTGTTAGATGAATATGCACATGTATGTATGTGCATGATCTGTGTTACAAATCATGTTTTGTCCCAGATGTGACTACAATGTGCCAAACCTTGTGTGCCACATTTAAAAAAGTATTGATTTTTTTTGAAAGATAATAGAAACCAAACCAAACCAGCACACGGCTAGACCGGCTGTGCCGATTTTCTGGAAATGTTGTTGTTATCTTTATTTTTTCTTAGCTCATGCACTGTAAGGATGCTTGCTGGGCCTGTGATGAGCGTTACGTCAATGCCTCCAGGAGGGCTTTACTCTTGTTTTATGATGCCCTTTGATCTAATGCCTCCATCCATTTTCTATTCCCACTTATGCTAAAGTTGCAGAGGGTGGAGTGTATCCCAGCATCCATTGGGTGAAAGGCAGGGTACTCCTCAGGCAGGTCTCTTCCAGCTAATATCGCATTAAATTCCTAGTAACACATTATATTGCAAGACACTAGAGCATCTTTCCTTGTACTCATTTTTCATGGCATGGTGCTCTCCCCACTAATGCTTTCCACAGAAACCCCTCCTGTAATAAGCACTCAGAGACAATGTGATAAATCAAATTCCAAAATTGTCTCCTACAACACATCTCATTTAAAACGCACTCTGCACTATTAGGAGCTCAACCACAGGGTGAGTACTGGAAATGGATTGTGATCAATATCTATTCAACTGGTCCCCCTTGACAATGTTATGCTAAACTTAAATCGAGTTGTTATTGTTTTAGTGTACAAAATCACCCTCATCAGCATCATATTGCCTTTATTATGAAACCTCATCAAAGTAGATGTGCTGACATAAATACAAACAGCTAAATATTACACGTCAGATTACATGATACTTTTCCAGGAGCTGTTTTGAAATTGCTTTTATTTATAGCTGAAAAAAACAAAGTGATGATGATGGATCAGTTGATTCGCTGCATAAGCTAAAATGTGAAATGGTTCACTGAAGGGCGTTATTCTGAAGGACGTCCTATGATGAATGGCTTGGACCTTCAATCAAACTCTTACTTCAGAACTTTGGAATTTAACAGTGGAGAAATCCTCATTTATTTGTTCACGTTGCACTTTTTATACTTGTGCTTTTGCATATTTATGAGAGCAGAGCACAGATTTGTTAATTTCTGCCAAATGAAATAATTTGGTCACACATGTTTTTAAATATCTGTGTAAGGTAGAATAGTGTAATAAATGTATTGTGTATTGATTTACCTTTGAATGGAGTCCTTAATTAACACAGAATGGGATTAAGAGGAAAGTGCTTTTTAAGAAGTTATTATTTTAGTTTTATTTATAACCATGAATCCCATTAGTTACCATAAAGGTTTACTCAGTAACTTCATTGCTGAAATCTGGAGATATGGAATGTCCCTGCCAGTAACCAGCAAACTCATGATCTCAGAGTGCTGACTGAAGTTGACTTGAAGGAAGGAAGGGAAGCCAAGCTAATTGTTGGGATGCAGGCTGTTTTTCATGTACATCATATTGGTAGTGGCTCACTTCTGCCGTCTGAAATAAGGACGGCACAGTAAGAACTGCAAACTTCAACATTTTCCCGTTCCTGGGTGCCTCAGTGGTGAATTGTTGCAGTCAAAATAAGTGGAATCCAAAATGAATCAGATGTAATTAACCTGCTTTATCCTTGCCCCCGTTGCTTTCAGCCAGACCTCATCCATATTTCCATATTATCATATTTTGGTCCCTGCTTGACGCTCACTTCACCCGCATGCATACGTCTGCGTGTCATCCATACAAAAACAGTGTTGTTGTGCCAGTGCTGTGCAGGTTTTATGTGTGTGTGTGGCATGGTTGTTAACTGGCCAGCTGATTGAATTGCTACCTCTGAACTGGAGCACGTCCCATATCTCCTACTTTGTCAGCTAGTCTTTCCTTTTGTCTTTGGAAAAGATTGTTTCTGCAGATATGAAGTTCCTCCCCCACAGCTGGGATGGTGCCTGTTTGAATTAATATCATGCCTGTATTAATTTATCTGTGTTTAAATACATCACAGTTCTTTTTTTTAAGCCCGGAGACGAAGTCTCAGGATGTGTGTGTTTGCTTTTGCGTCATCGTCTTCACCGCATCCTTCCTCCCTTTAGACGGCTTGTATTTTGAGGCCATTAACTCCTTAATCAGAATTTGCGAGCAATCCATAATATTATGAAAAGTAAATGAGATCAAACTGTTCTTCTGGTTAAATGAGCAAAGTGATCTCATGCTGAGACGACGGTGAACTTTGAGCCTGTGGTGAAATTAATCTTTGGTCAGAAAATATATGGTCTCTCTTCTCAAAGGACCTGCAGCTTCTCTGAATTCACATCCTCACATATTATTTAGAAGCATAAGGATGACTTTGTTTTACACACAAGCTTTTCTGATGGTGTTTTTCTCCACATGGAGCCGTCTTTACTCCCTGTAGTGCTTGTCCTCTCTGGTTCATTGTCTTCCTCTCTGCAGGAGCCCCGTTGCAGTCAGCCATGGCTGCTACTGTTTGGCCTTGCTGAGGTCTGTGCCAGCTGCAGCCTACATTGTGCTGGTCACCGTCTTACGCTACCATCTCTTCATATGGAGCGTCTTCTCACCCAAATTACTTTATGAGTCCATGCACGTGCTGCTGACCACTGGAGTCTGTCTGGTCTTTAACACAATGGAGCAAAGCCACAGTTCCACCAAGTCTTAGGGAACCAAAGAGGAGCTGCACTAAGGACCACCAGTCAAGCCACCAAGTACACTCCAAGTACGTAACACTAACAGTGTCGTGGATCCTAACCTTTGGTCTACAAGTCAGAATGCAGGAATACTATATTTTTCTGAGCAGGCTATTTAAATATTTAAGTCTTTCCAAGACGTAAAGGTTTGGAGATGAATAAAAGTGAAATGATGTAAAGATGATTTTTTTATCTTGTTGGTTTTATTTTTCATAAGTGTAGATAAATTACCTCAGGGAGTGATGCACAGTGAGCAGCAGAGCTGCTTAGACAACAACACAGTGTTTGATTTTTTTGGCTCCATACTGTGTTAATCTTACATTCAGTGAGACACAATTTAATGACAGAGAACATCGTGGATATGTCGAACAGAATGTGAACACGTAATGCGCCGGTGCTTGTATGCTCGAACAAGTCTGAAAATGATGGGTTTAGAGGACATTTGAGCTCCAATTTTATAGTGATTTTCTTTTTGCCCTTTAGATCCTCATTCACACGTTTTTGTGCTTGAGGTAACAAAAACTTCATCCCTGATTTAGTAGACGAGAAAAATGAGTCGAGTGCCACGTAGAAAAGAGGTCACCAAGCATTGAAAATCAGAGAAGCGTGTGTATGTCTTCCACTGTGGCAGATGAAAGAACATATTGCATGTCAACCAACCTGTGGTGTGTTTCAGTAAATCATAATGCATTTGAAGATGCATGCATTTCTTCAATAACTAGTCTTTTGATGAAATGCAACACTGCTGTCACATCAGTTTGTTGAGGAAGATGTGGTTTGCGTCTGCCCATAAATGGTTAAATGATATACATTTTAATGTGAGGACATTTGAATGAATGTGCCATTATACTGAGATTAATAATGTATGTAAACATTTTAGTGCACTGTAACTTGTAGATGTCTGCGGTTTGCACCGATTATTATGTTCTGCTTTTACATTCAATCCTTTAGTTCAGCGTGTAACAAAGAGGATGTAGTTGTTTCTCTCACCTTAAAACAGACAGACCTCTAAAGTGACATAGTGCTCGTACATTTCTCCCGCTACAATCTGTGGTGAGCTCTCCAGACGCCGGATGGATCAGGGAATGAATGAAAACATGAAATTAAATAACACTGCGTTAAAATGTATATGAAGATTTTAAGTGACAGTAAAGAAAAAAGTTTTACTTCTCATTCACCCCAATGAGAGTTTTCTATTAAATATAGGAAAAGTTATCCAAATAGAAGAGCCTGGCACTTTCCATACACTGCAGGCCCTTAGACCTCTAACTAATGCTCAATATGTCCATTCAATATCACTGAGAATCCCACCAAAGTAAAGCTGGCAAGTAAGCTGGCAAGCACTCAAAGAGTATAAGAGCCAAAAGAGCAAACAATGCTTTGCTGTCCAAGTATTTATGGAACACACTGTATTAATATAGTATATCACCGATTACTTAGACTCCATTCTCTAAGTCCAATCAGAAAATGAGAATATCCATGCAGCGGGACAACACCTGTACTGCACTTCTTTAGTGTGATTTTGTTGTTATGGATGGCATCTGTGACGTCTATTTGAAAGCTTTTTTAATGATTATCAGCTGGCAGCTCATTACCCCTATAGGATATATCCATAAAAACCAAACTGGAAGATTTTGTGTAAAAGCCACAGAATGCAACTTTAGGCGCTAAAGTGAATCACACATTCCCGCCCCAACACGTGTCACTCACTTTGATGAGCTGTCTAGCTTAAAAACAACATCTCGCCTGAGGCTGAGGTAACTGACATCCTCAAAGCCGCCACAGGTGTCGAAGAAACAGATGGGAAGTGTCGCTGAAAAAGAATGAAATAAAAGGGCACGCTGATGTTTTCTGTTTTTTTTCGTTCAGGTTTTCTCTGATACCAGACGCGCTTTATTGTTCCTCCTTTTCTTTTTATCTGGCTCTGTGGCTGTTGCTGTGACTCCCCTACCATCCCTGCCTTGATAAGCAACAACAAGAGAAAATTGTTTATGCACCTAAATGTCCTGAATATCATTGAAAAGTCTGTTTTGTGCAAAAATATTTGAATGTACCGGCTCCATTAAACTCATACTGGCAGTTTAGAATAACTCCAGTTTAGTCATTGTTACAAAGGTTCCATTTTACCCTTTTAATAACTGAACGTTACACACATACACGTATTTAGCAGTAACATTTGAATGATTATGGAGCTGCTGTTTCAACCCTCGCCTTGTTCAGTTATTAGCCAGTTTTGGTCAGTCAATTAGCATTTAGCCTCTGTGAGTCATTCACACCTTGATCCAGGTGAAGCGTGTGTCTCCCATATGACCCAAGGAATCACCTGGCCTGAGGTGTGAATCACTCTCAGTAAATGAGATGGGGCAAAGTGGAACTTATCCTCTGAGTGCCGTTCACACTTTAGACCAGGAGACTCCTTGGGTCGCCTGGACATCAATGTCTCCGTCAATTGTGGACAGAGAAGCACATGACTCCTGTGTGATCCAAAATGTCACCTGTCCCAAGTTATGAATCACGCGGTCAAGGGTGGGCAGTAAATTGGCGTGCATCGTTCACACCTTGTCATTCAAGAGACTCCGTGGATGACATGAGTGTGGATGTCACTCAGTGGTGGGAAGTAAACTGGCACTTATCCTCTGATGTGATTCATGCGAGTCATCTGTCCCAAGATGTAAACAACTCTGAGGATAGTGACCTGCGTTGAATCAGAACTGAAGACTCTCCGTGCCTGCAGTATGCAGCGCTGCAGCGCTGGCGTGCAGACACACACACACACACCATGCTGTATGTTTTTCTGCTGACCAGGCTCAGAGACCGACTGACCCGTGTTACATTGACAGCATACTGTCGTGTACCTTTCCTTTTCTCGGTTGAATCTCCGGTGGAGGGAGGTCTGATAGAAATAGTTTATGAAGCAGATAACTCGGTCTTCATCTCTCATGAGGATTATTCTGTCAGTGTTTGTCACGTTTCACAGCTCTGTGCTTGTAGAACGGCCTCACTCGCAAATCACCACGTCTCCTCAAATTGATAGCACAGCAGACAAAATGCTAGCCCATAAAGTATGTGGCCACCGTGGGCTACATCAACATTGATATATTTAATGTTGCAGCTGGCCGGGTTTTGTCTTCGGTATCACAGACGTTTCCTCGGTGACTGTAATTCTTTGGAAGGCTTTTGGAACGTATGAATTGATAAACAATATATTATCTTAGATAGAGATGGATTTTCCTATCTTAGGAGATCAAGCGAGCGTTGTTATTATGCTCACTGGGTTTTCATGCTGCTGGAGATGAATTATGTTTGATATCTGAGCAACATCCAGCTGCATCGCTTCAGCTTCCAGCCACTTGAAAAATGCCTCAAGCTTCCATTGTTCTGGCCAAGTCTGAGAAACTCCCAGAATATTTTGGGAAACAAACAGCTTTTTCTTTAGTCCCAGTGGCAGACAGTGATGTGCGGCCTCCCGTTTTCAGCGGATGAAGATGCTTCTGGCGGTGGTTGTGCTCCTCTCATCCAGTTCTCCATACGTTTACAAATCACAAATGCAGAAAAGCAGCATTTCACTCTGTCGCTCCACTGTGACTGTTCCTTTAAAACCTTTGAGCCTCGAGTTGGTGACAGTTCGTACGTTTATGTGTACGTTAAAGCTTCCATTCTATTCCAGTTAATGACCTGATCAGAGCTCAGATGCATTATTCATTCGGCTACCAGCTAAAACTGGTGAATGGATGTGGCGCCCAGACATCACACGGCCAAAACAAAGTAGTTAATGCCGCGTTTATTACACGTACTTACAGTCACATCAGTGAGTCCACCAACTACTCATCCTGGAGAGGCTCTGGCTCTGGATGGATGTGGTTTGTTGTGTCAGAGTGACACAGCAAATGCTAGAATACGACCAGGATACAAGACGCTGTACCGCAGATCAGATGCTGTGCTTTTTGTTTCTTTGTGTTGAAAAATGTTAGTAATTTGTGCTTCCTCTTTATGACTGCAATTATCAAATTTGCTTTTTATTGTCCCACAGTTGTTTCTGTTCTTTGTTTAACGATGCCCAGTTTATTATATACATTAAACGTGTGTGTGTGTGTCTCTGTGATCTGCTATCTGTATCTTGGTGAAATCACCACAGAAGATGTAAGAAGTGATTTTCTTTTTCTTTTTTCTACTTTTATGTATTTTCAGGTGTTGGGGTTTTTATCTTTATTTTTCCTGCGTCAAATATGAAACGGGAGTAACTATTTGACAATTATCACTCCATTATTTATGTTTCTAATGATGAAATAAACTGATTCCATTTGATTTGTACTTCCTGTCTGTGGCCTGGTTTTGGTAGCTGTGCGTACTATTGGAAGGTTAATTTCGATGGAACATTTTCCTATTTTAAACTTGACATTTTGATACTAATTCATCATGAGTCTCCTTTTCATTTTCAGGATAATCTGCAGATCAAATTATCTAAGTGAGGCCATCTGTGTGTGTGAAGGCCCGGCCTGCTCTCGAGGACGGGTGACATATGCACTTTCACTGGAGTTTCTCCTGTCAAAGTTTCCTACTGACTTAGTGAAATTGGACAAGAAACCATCTGTGAAAGTGCGGCTCATATCTACACACAGAGTGGTGGGAGGATGATAATTTAGTATCCGCTACCCACGCACTTAATAATTACTTTACACCTTCAGGAGCTGGAATTCAGTGTCATTATTAAAGGAGCGACACATTTCACACTGTGTCATATCTGAGTGGGAGTTCCTCCCTCTGAAAACCTCCTAAGTGTGACGCACTGAAGATGTATTATTGTCTTCACGTCCAAAATGCTGCATGCTGAGAAAATGACAAATGAAATCATTTTAATGCAGAGTCTTCGTAACCATTCACAGGGTGAGATCAGAGGAAGGTGCTGTGTGTTTTGGGAGGATTTTGTTCCCATATTTGCTAAAAATAAATTCAAACGTTAGCATTGATTCATATTACATGAATCATACATGTCTACGCAGATTTTTAGGAAGGATCAGCTGTGAATATTGATCTTAAAGACCTGCTCCGTTTCATTTTCATTTTTATAACAAATAACACAAACCGTTGCCTCCTCTAACATTTGTGCTATTTCTCCTCTAATTTTTATGTCTTAGCTTTAAATATTAGAACAAAAGGCCTACTGATATATTAAAATTATCACCAAATCTGCGGTAGATATATTTTAAAAATGTTATTAATGTGGTGCCTTTTTAAAACCCGGAGTTGATCATAAAAATATGATTAAAAATTACAGAAATGGGATTTCTTAATATCTAATAGCCATGTCATGGATTAAAAGCAAAACTGAACACGTTTGTGTATTAATATGCTAATTTAAAATTCAGCGTTAAACTGCTTTTTAAATTAAACTCAGTCAAACTATCAGAGCATTGTTGGATTCTCTCTCTCTCTCTCTTTGTTCAGAACAAACAGAGGATAATCATTTTTGGGTTTGTTTTTTTTTTGTCAGAGAGGAGCAGGCAGGTGTTTTGTGTTTCTGATACCAGCTGACTTGTGATACATTTGCAGGATTCTCACCGATGATTCGTCCGGATCCACGGAGCCGTTCCACGACGGTCTCTCACGTGAATTTTTTAATCTTTTCTCAAAGTTTTGCTCTGTTGGACCACAAATCATTCCAGGACATTTCAAAGATCACTGGCTTAAAACAAGTTTGCCCTTATTAAAACACCAAAAGATTGAAACATTCCAGAAAGAGAGAGAAGTTGATTTTTTTCATCTTATCTTTTTTGTTGTTGTTGTTGTATAGAATGTCTGAAATGACGTCACTCTCTTCCAGGCAGTGTGAAGTCTCCGTCAATCATGGGCCGGCCGTGTTGGTGTGCGTGAGTAAGATCATAAATCACGTTGTCATCAATCAGTGAGTGCCTCGGTAGTTGTGGTGCCTCTTCAGCATTCAACACAAATCCATTGATGTGTGTGTGTGGTCTATCCATCCATTACATATACGGCTCCAATTCACAAGATGCACGTCGTTGGAGTTGGAAGGAAACCACGCAGACACGAGGAGAATGAGTAAAGGACGCGGAGAAAGGACCAGGGTCAGCCCGGGACTCAAACCCACAACCTTCTGGCTGTGAGGCAACAGTGATAACCACCAAGCCACTCTGTCTGTCTCTATGTGTGTGTGTGGTTGTCATCTCCCTTTCATGGTGAAAGAAGGAGAAACTGTTTTAGGCTGTCCAGCAGAAAACACACACCTAATGAGAGGAAAAGAGCGACGGGGAAACTAAAGTGAACTCGTACGGTGGAGCTGCAGCTTCCCCAGAGAAGGCAGCCTTACCTCAGCTGCACCACTTCAGCCTTTTGAAGCTCCAGGAGTTTGTCTGCTAAGTGGCAGCTGGCGACGAGCCAAAAAGGGTTATTGCAAGTTTGGAGCTGGCTGCCTGTAAAGAAAAAAAAACACACACACAGCCATTGCAGGAGCTATTGATGGACGAACGGCTCATTCAGTGGCTGCTCGCTCTGCCAGGGTTCCCCTCTTCTCCCTCCACACTTTCTGTTCCAAGCAGCTGAAAGGAATCCAGCTCGATAAAACTCGGCTGCTACCGAGCCTGAAGGGAAACACTTGCTGTATGCACAACGTTACCGCTGGCTTCATTTACACACAATTGGAGAATGGGCTTGTTAACACTTGGCGGAGCAGATTTGAAGAGGCTTTCTTTTAGATTTGATAATGCGTCCAAGTCAGTGTGAGAATGTGGAGGTGAAAAGAATGACAAGTTTGGTCTTTTCCTTCACTGTAAATGTCAAGATATGTTGAGATCATCCTCCTGGGCTTATATAATGACAAGATATTCAGAATAATACAGCATGAGAAAGAGAGGAGAGTTGGAAGCCAGGAAGGAGAAATGTGGCACTCAGCTGCTCCATTAGCGGCATCGTTTTGTCAATATTTAGAACCAAAAGACCAAAGTATAAAACGAGATACCTTGTCAGAAAATGGTGCAGAGACCTACTGGCGTCTGAGGTTTATAAGTGAGGATAATTAAGGGAGGACTTTTTATTGAGATGAGTCCACTGGCATGTCGGTGTGGGTGGATTCCAAGTCAGTCATTTAAGGATCATTAAGTAATCCAGGATCCTCATCCACCCTCATGGTGACCAGTATGAGTCCAGCAGCATCAAAACAGTCTTCAGAGGACTGGAACAAGAAAAGTCACATTTTTAAATTAGAGAGCTCAAAGTCAATGGGGAGACTTTGTTCTAAAACAGTGGCGTCTGGAAAACAGCCAGAAATGGGCGTTTGTTGGCAGGTAATCATTGAATCGATGATATTGATCAAGCTGCTGCAGTGTCAATTTGTGCGCTGAAGTTGAAAAGCTGTGCCTGTTGCTCCTTTAATTATTTATACGTCTTGGAAAGGACGCCAGCATGTTCGCCGTGACACTTTGGTCAAACTCGATGACCGCATTTTCATATGACACGAAGGGTTTGAATGCTTTTATGAGTCCACAGCGGTGGAAATTGTTGTCAAATCTTCCCTGATACCTAAAAATGACCAAAGTTAGAGACGGGAGAGTTTCACGACGTGACACCGAAGAGCTGCAGAGAATAATGGGACAGTTACAGCTTCATTATTCTTCAAAGGATGAAATGATGAAGAGGCATCCTGGTGTCTTTTCTACTTTGGATTCCTCTCACTGTTTGGTCCAAATGTCACATGGAACCAATTACAGTCAACAAACACTCAAAAATAAATCACCCCATCTTGAGCCCCACCTCATGTCTTTTCCCCCCGAAAGTTCTACTCTGTATTAAGTAGATGAGGCCTTCAGTGCACCAATGGTAACATCAATGTTAATGATGGAGATAACACAGATTCAGACCATAATAAGTATCAGGTGTTTGGGGTATATCACAAGAACGAAGCTGTTTGAGATATTGTTAAATAGATTCTAATGGCTCGGGAGCTCACGCGGAGGTAATGAGCCGCGTTTTTGTCAGGAAAGACCCAGCGTTGGCTTTTAAAAGCCACTGGAGCTTTTCCAGAAGCAACGTTCCCTGGCAGCTCCACGCAGCAAATGGATGTGAGTCTAATGAAAGGCTTTTAGGGGCCGTATTGATTTTTTTTCTATAAGTATGGCCAGCAGTTTTGTCCTTGACATACATTCATATATACAATATGCAGATGGGAGGGAAATATATTGCAACATTAATATAGGTGTGACCCCACGCGACTCCGTCAGCCTCTGATCTTCTTCTTCTTCTTCTCAGTGTGATGCACGCGACGACGTCTTAAAGGATGATTACACACAGCAAAGATATGATTATCAAATCACATCTGAAGCTGTGCCCGGTGAGATCTGTGGTTTCCCCCGGGGCCTGGGGGCTCCATCAGCTCAGCCTGGGCCGTCCATGAGCATCATTCATCCAAATATCTGCAGTGTCATCAGTTGTGCAGAAACCCTGCCTCATATTCCTCCGAGTGAGGAACTTTGAGATGCAAGTCAGCGTTTTTTTTGTTTTTTTTTTCACTTTGTGTGACCAGAGCTGGAGGCTGTCATTACGCTAATGCAGCGATGCTATCCAACAAAGGATCAGCCAACAAGAAAAAAAGAGAAAACAGCCAGGACGGCAGAGAACAGAGATCCTCCGATAATACGCCGGCCCACATTAAGTCCTGACGTGTCTTTGCCTTTTTCAACGGACAATTACTCATCATTATACCTGGCAAACAGCTGGGAATTGTTTTTTAATGTAGACAAGATATCAGAAGCCCTCCTCGGTGGCACAGCTCACACATTTATAGAGGAACTCGCTTTCAGAAACACACAGCCATGACAACTTGAAGCAATTTTGAATTTGCATCAGTGATAATGGCTGTAAAACACATTTGTCGTTTTTACAGCAGCCGCCGCCCTGCAGTTTCTCCCTACGGAGGAATTGGAAACATTTCAAGACGATGTAGATTTTGTGTTGTGAAGCAGGTTTATGAAGTTCAAATGCCAGGATCAACAAAGAAGATGTGGCTAAAGCCAGGAGAATAAGTTCAACGCTTCCCTTTTGCACAGGTGCCCATGAGCAAAACACTTAAGCCCCCATCGCCTGCGGTGTAGCTCAGAGTGTGTGCAGCGACTGTGTGAGGGAATGAACGCATCTGAATAATGGAAGAAAAGAGAAACCCGGCTCAGTCACACTCAGCTCTCCTCTCCGGATGACGGCTGACAAACAGGTGAACTGTAGAATCTCAGAGAAAAGTTCTACCACAAAAACTCTGTTATCTACTCATTAGTCTTATTTACGTAAAACTACAAACTATTTGATTACGTTGCCATGAAAAAAAAATTCCAACACCTAAAAGGAGGAAAATTACAATGCATTCTTTTTATCACTGCCAGAGAGATAGCAGTTTGATCCAGATTCAGACAAAGATGCAGCTCTGACGCTTGGACAGGAGCAAATTATTGAAAATAACAAATACATAAATGGCCTCGTTAATGCTAACGAACGCCCGTTTGGGTTTTCATTTATTTTAAGAAAGTAAGGCATTTAAAATAATCTGAGTCAACAAAATGACTGCAGCATAGTTTTATTATAATATCATCAATCTCCCAATTGCCACACAGAAAATGAGAACATTAATCTCTTGTTTTAAAATACTACATTTTACTTTGTAAACCAGCAGCAGCTCCACATTGTCATTGTTTTTGTTTTGGGAAAATCTGTACAAAATAATTTTAGGGGAAATCAAAAATGTCATCGCTTTTACAGACATTCTTTTGAAGAATTTATCAGACACGTGAGTTAATTAACTGGATAATAATAATAATTTGAGTGGATTATTACAGATCAGCAGGTTTCATACTGTGGATTCTGATCCAGTTGTCTGTCACTAAGTTTTGCTTTTGGCAGACAAATTATGCTGTAATCTCTGTTTGTGTGGTCAAAAGTCTCTGAATCTGCATGCTTATGTCTTCATCACAACAATAATCTGCTACAAACAGGATCTGCATCAGGAGTCTGGAATTTGTGTAGAACAGAGGAATATTTTGAGATACTTCATTATTTTTATGTGCAAAAACTGCATGTAAAACTCACCCTGATCATGATCATCGAGATAGAAAATATTTTCAGTGATTTAATCTGAGATTGTGTCCCGTCCATCTCATTTGGGATTTATTTTGACTACATTCGGTCTCGTAGAGATCCTTTGTGGTCTCCATACTGTCGTGTGCATTAAACAGTGAATGTGACGTTCATGAGATTCCTGCTGTCTCCGAGGTAAATTGATCTCAGCTGGTCTTAGTCCCACTATTTTATGGTGAACCTTCATGGGCCAAAAGTTCTGGATAATGAGGCTCAGTAGACCCATGAAGGAGGAGGAAGTTTGAGGTGAATATTTCAGTAGAAATCAGACCCGTCCAACGTGAGAGGTGTGGACCTGTGCTGGAGGAAGCTCAGTGTGAGCGGGTGCACCGTGAGACAGATCTGTCTCTTTATCTGTCTGTGTTCCCATCAAAACACTGTTTTTACAAATCAGATACAACAAACCAGCTGAGACCTTCGACCTCCTGACTGCTGCTGCATGTTTTGAACTTGGACTTGGACTTTTTTCTGCTTTCTTCCAGTGTATTTTTGCTATTGTGGAGGGTTTCCCATCAGCTTTGCTTGCATTCCTCCGTGGACGCTGGGCCATAAAACTTTTTGGACACCAGCTCCCTTAACGGCACCTTTGTTCTATGTGGTTGGTTGTTAATTTCATGTCAGGTTAGAGATGCTGTAGATTTTCAACTGGCAGCCCTCTTTAGAGGAAAGAGAAGTAGAGCTTTTTTCCCTGCCATATTGTGTATTCAGGTCTGCCACACAAAGCCTTGCCTGAGTAGAATGAGAGATTGGAAAGCATTGTGACACAGTTTGAATAGGATAAGAGGCGGATTAGCAGCCTGAGCCACTAAACTACTTCTCAATGTGCTCCCGTCAAAATGTCTCCAAAGAGACGTTTGTCCGTTGACGCTTATTTGGGCAACACGTTTGAGCACAAAATGAAGACAGTCAAATGTGCCATCGCGGTGACAACGTCGTCTGTGCCAGTGAAAAGAGCAGCAGCGGGGTTAAAAAAGGTTTTGTCGTCTGGCGAACGCGAGAAGGATCCACGCTGAGAGCCGACGTGGTAACTGGTGTGTGGTGAAGTTAATAAATCATTTTCAGTCACATCAAATAGAAGAATGGGGAAAGCAGCGCCGCACAGTTTGAGGCTTTTAAATTGGAAACGGTGGAGGACCGCCTTCAGCTGGTATCGTACCCACACAGCCAGGGCCCATTTGGGAGCGCGTTACAGGGGCCCAAACATTAGGGGTTTAGGCTCATTCCCCTCCTGCTGTCAAATGGGTTACAGTGCACAGGCTTACCAGCATCTCACACACACTGGAGGCACAAACAAGGCTCTTCCTCACACACTATAACACCAACTCCCTGTGCCATGATGACCAGCTGCAGGAAACGGCCTCAACGTCACAACCAAAGGTCAAACTCGGACAAAAATTGGCAAGAAAGCACAAAACGCCTAAAGGTCACTTTTGGCAAATTCAGTGTGTGAACCTACGATATAAATGTTTACTGTCCACGTTTCTCTGCGAGTGTTTCAGATTTATCTCCTGAAAAAACAAACCAAACCAAAAAGCGACAAAATCTCAGCAGCTTCAGATGAAGAACAACGACACGGACGGTCAAAGACTCTGAGAGGCGAAGGAGAAAACTCATCCAACACACACATCAGCACTCCAAACACTCAGCGAGACGGCCGCAGGACTCAGGACAGGAAGATCAGGGAAAACAGCAGGATCAACAGGAAGTCCGCCAACTCCTGCCAGCACTTTGCACCAGGCGGACTGAGGTTAGATGCACTTTTTATTCACATGTAAAAATGTTGACAGCAAACATTCAACACACAGACTGCTTTTTGTTATACCGAGCAAGCTGTGGCGTTTTTGGCCCTTGGTTGTCCTGCACTGAGGCCTGTGTGACTTAAATCTGTTCAACAGTCTGAAAGAAGCTACCAGGCAGATAGATGTAAGAAAAGAGCAGGACGCCGTAAAATTCTCTGATTGTCCTCCTCAAGTGGAACTTACTGCTTTTTGGAGGGGTCAAGCACAAAGTCTTTGATTGTCACAGCTGAGTGGAGAGGGGGGAGGGGGTGATGGGGGTCTTCAGACCGGCTATGTGTTGCATGCCTCAGCGGGGAAAATGTCTTCGTATGCGGGCGGGAGTTCACTGGGGAGCGGGAAGGAGAAGGGGAAGCAGTGGTTGAGCTCCGGGTCCATGGGTGAGTATCCCGGCAGCTCGATGGACGGGTGTCCCCCGCATTGCACTTCGGCGCCTGTCTCGTCAAAGACGTGAAAAACCCCCAAATTGATGTAAGACACCGGCTGGAATTCTGCGGAGGAGCAGTCCCGCTCCTCGCTGAAGATGATCGGCCCGGCGCTCTGCCGCTGCGCCTGTCTGCTCCGGGAAAACTGCGCCGCTTTGTAGCGCTTGATGATGACCAGGTTGAGGAGCCCGAGGAGGCACTCCAGGGTGCTGAGGACAGTGGACAGCACCAGAGTCCGCTGGTAGTCCCTCAGCTGCTCGCAGGCGGGGTTGACCAGCACAGAGTGCAGGCAGTAGTGGGAATACTTCCTGTCCACCAGAGACGCCGTGTCTCCGTCCACCACCGCGCCGGAGAACGCGGTGAGGACTCCGAGCAGGAAGACCACGACACCGAGGAGGAGGAAATTCCTGCAGCCGGGCTTCTCCGTGCAACAGAGCAGCGCCGAGCCCAGGAGGACCTGACCGATTCCCACAAGTAGCCCGGAGTAGAAAGCCCCGGCGGGGGCTCCGAGGTGGAAATGCGCTCTTACCGTAGATCCCAGCGAGACGCATCGTAATCCAACGACAACTTCGCTCAGGGCGCACACGAAGAGGAGGACGCTGGAGAAGACGGCGCACAGTCCTTTCCCACTCAACTTCATTATATTCCACCTCTGCCGCGCTCGATCCCTCTCCAGACTTCTTCTTCATCCTCCTTCGTCCTCCTCGTCTCCTCTCTCACGCCGGGACATCAGCTGCCGGTGAATCCTGCCGCCTCAGAGCGGACGCTCCACGCCGCTGTTGCGTCTCTCCCGCATCCCCGCCGCTTTACGGGAAGATGATATAAATAATTAATGTCGGCACTGGGAGCGCGTTCCTTTTCGCACTTATCGATAATCCATATCCAAACAAACCGGTGATGATCGCTTCCTCCCCCCCACCACCTCCCCCCCACACACAGACTCCCACTATCAGCTACAGCCGCCCATCCGCAGTCTCACGGCGAGGATTGGACTCTTTTAACCAAAAGTTTCTTCCTCTGTTTCTTTTTCTTTTTTTCCCCCTCGTGGACAGACGGCGTCTCATCCGCAGTCCACCAGGTCGGCGGATTGAATGGTGAGACAGCAGGAAGGAGGAGGAGGAGGAGGAGGAGGGAGCAGGAGAGACGTGAGGACCAACGACCCCACACACAAACGATCAGACAGGTAGGTGGTCCTCTCAACACTTTAACCCCTTAAAAACCGGACAATTCACTCGAAAAATCTAATATTTGTTCTGTAGAAGTTATGATTTTTTAAAAATCCATTAGAGTAACCATTTAAGACATGGAATGACCCTTAAATGTATCTTTGTTTTAGATGTGTTGAGTATTGTCTCCCCCAGTATGCATCTTGATATGTTTGGCATCGTTGGAAACTTTGGAACGGAATCACTGGAATTTAAAATCTTGGAACTTTAGAATGGAACATTGGTACCTCGGGGATGAATTAAAGACAAGTTGTTATTACAGTCAGCACGGTGGATGGAGCGTCCCCATCTACAGCTGGAGTTGTTGTCTCCGTGTAGTCCAAAGACTTTAGATCCTCTAATCAGAGTCTGCTGGATATGCCAAGATTAGGGGATTAAAAATAAATCTATAGGACGAGTCACACTGTTCTCAGAGTTTTCCTGAACTTTTTATTGACTTCATTGATGTTACTTCTGATTCCAAGAAAGAAGTTTATTCCTTCCTGTTTAGTCTGCAGCACTGCGCACGACTATGTTTTGAGAAGCACTGTACACACATACGTTTATGTTTTTCATGCATTGTACGTTAGTTTAGTTTTATATGAGACATCATCGTCCTCTCGAAGTGATATGATGATCAGTAATGCGTGGCGTAAGTGTCGCTCTTGTCTCGGTGATGTCTGCATTGTTTCATCGGGAATTGTTGGTGGTGTGGTTGTTCTTCCTAGAAAATAAAGGCATAAATAATAGAGAACAGCTGAGGATTATAGAGGCAGTGCTCTGTCCACGGTGCTGAAAACATCCAGCCCAGGCCAGATGGCAGCTGACTGAACTCCTCAACATCTCTCCTTTCAAGCAACCTCCAGAACAAAAAAAAACAAACTGTGATATTTTATTTTATTTACCTGGCATATAATACACAGACATATCTTGTAATCCCCACATGAGCCTAATGTGACAAAATATAACAAAAATGACAATATTGTAGGACACAATATTGTTCAAAGGGACTGTGTTTGGTCTGAAAACAGATTAAGAAGGACATATGAGTCATCAGAAGATGAGTCTGTAATGCCAAACAAAGCAGCTGATGCAGCCCACAGTCTAAAGTGAACGTTTCATGTCCAACTTATAGGAGGAATAGAACAAAAGAATGTCAGATGGGATATTTAATAGATAACAGGTTTTTTAAGGTGTCATTTAAAAGGCGGCCCTGATGCTACCAGCTCGTATCCTCAGAATCTTTAACCTGAACTTCAGAGCGATTAGATGGCCTGAAAAATGCATTTGCACTCGACTCAGCTGGGGTTGAGCCCATTAGTAAAATGTCAAAGTAAATTCCAAAGCTACAGCTGTAGCGGCATGACCCGCTCGTAAAATTTCACAGCTTGTTGGACTTCACTTATTTCTAATTGAGTCTAACTTGTACACGTTTTACCAAGGACAAGATAGACTTTCTGACACCGTCAGGCAAACTTGAGATGGATGCCGGCGAGAAGATCCCACCAGGGGAAGCCCTCACCCATCCATTCATCACAATGAACCACCTCATTGACTTCACCAGTGCAGCTGCCAGTGAGCGTGAGTGTGAGTGTGTGTGGGCGAGCATGCGTCTAATTGGGTCATTACAGCTTTGCATCGGTTTGCAGATAAGCGAAGGTCCTGTGAATGATGTGCTGATGATCAGCCGATTAGTTGATTGATTGGCAGTCCTGCTTCTTGGCAGTGGGTGCTCCTGCCAGTATGGGTCAGTATGGCGGCACCGTATATTTTCCCCCCTGTTGTCGCCATCCACAGCCAGAGTGAGACTGACCGGCACCGCATTAGAGCCTTAAACCCGAGGCCAGGCAGTAGCTGAGCCCAGACTCGGCTTCAGCCAAAAAATCAAAGCACTGAACCCTTGGCGTGTCCTTCAGTCTGCTGAGGATTGTATAAGGGCCACACATTGTTGGTCAGCAGTTGAAAACCCATTTCACATTTGTTGTTTCATAATGTGGGCGTTGTGAAGCCTTTTGAGACTGTAACTGTGATTAAGTGCTATACACAACTAAGACCAGACCGGCTTTGTGCCAGCTAAGGAAAGGGCTAACTTAAAGGGATACTCAAAGTGTCAGCATTTTACAACCCAACATTTGGACTTTGGCTAATCAGGTCCATCGTCCATAGAATGGACTCATGATCTATGAACATGTCCAAAAGTTCATTTCTTTATGACGTTATCTTTAGGTAGATACAAATATAATCAGGCTGTACATGCATTTTATATCTGTACATGCTTTGTTTCATACGCTTGGTTGAAATTTGTTTATTGTGTTCATCTGCTGTCCCACTGACAGCAGATGAACACAACAGAATTCAAAATCAAGCTGCCAACATTATCTGTCTACTCAAGACGGCTCATTTTCCCAATCACACGTGTGATCTTGGAACTCCGGAATGATAACTAAGGCGCTTAATATAGTCACACACACACACACAACAGGATGATCAAACAGAGCCAATCACACTCAACTACCATGAACATATTTGTATCTGCTTATAATTTCAAACAGAGCATCTTTTCCAGTCTTTTTGGTGTCTCCCGTATCCTCCATTTGAAGTCTTTGACTCTGTGGATCTATAGAACCCTGTAGTCCGACAAACTTGATGAAGCTGAACTTGTTAACAGGATGTGTCTTTAATCAAGGAGAGCCCCGTTCACCTCCATAACACAGCCAATTTCCCGGTCACAAAGCAAGGGAATGCTGCTCTTGAAAGCAGAGTATTTCCCATCCTGATAGGTTAGACAGTTTCCTGTGTGATCACCCCCGTCCATGTTTTATTCATATCCATCTACTGTAGGATCGTTGTTGGGATCAGAGTCTCAACACCACAATGTCAACATCCAGCTGTTTTCTGACGGCAAACGTCCGAGGCAGAAGTTTGAAGGATTGCTCATTTTTCACCATCCCTGTCCAAAAGCAGCTCTGTGAAAGTGAAATTACTACAACTCGGTGTGTGTGTGCGTGTGTGTATGTGTGTGTGTGTGTACCGTTACTGTGCCAAGACTGAGCAGTGAAGAGCCTGCCTCGTTTTACAGCTGCAGTTACAAGACTAGTGACAGGTCAGCCCTGTAAAATCTTTTGTCAGACCATAAATATTAATGAATCTGGGGTCGGCTCATTGTTTTTGCCAAACCGAAAAGAAGGCTTCAGTCAGAGACACCAAGGGGAGCAGGGTCAGGGCCTGGAAAACAGGAAGGTGAACAGGGAATCATGGTGATCAGGGGTGGATCTGGCTCTGAGTGTATTGTAATTTACTGAGATATTGAATCAATGTTGGCCTCTTATGTGCAGTGAGATGTTGTCAATTCGGCGTCATCTTTGTAAGACAGCAGACGATTCTCCACACTCCAGACTCAAGAAAAGCAAATAAAACGTAGGGTGAAATATACTTTTATGCATATTTGTCTGATAATGTTCTTAGTAGCGTTACATTGTTTGACCTCATGCACGTATTGGTTGTACTTTGCTGAGAGCACAAACAATTTTGAGAAATTTCAGACCATTTTATCACGCCGGCATTTGTGCAGTTTAATTCACTGTCTTATAGAATCTTATAGACCAGGCCGCACTTGATTGACATCATCCAGATTCCTCTGTCAGTTTTATTGCACCTGTTGATGTGGAAAACACACATTTTTATGACTTTTTCTCTGACTAAGCTGACCTTAACAATTCCCAGCACAGTTCGACTCAGCTTCAATCTGAAAAGGATTAATGAGACACAAGAACTGGAAACAACCGTGTGGCTGGACAGGGACTCAATCATAAATTATGTTATTTAGAGTGAATCTCCATGAAAACACCTGTAAACGTTTTATTACAGATCTAATCTTAGCACAGATCTGTTAGCCATACACAGCGTTGGACTGATGATTCACTAGAAAAAAAAGGAAGACACCTTGGAGATTCCGAGATTCCCTCTCCTCCAACTGCCAGGTGTGCACCAGGAGCCATAGGTGGGGAAAAAAAAACAAGTTTAGAGAAAGAGATGGAGATGTAAAAAAACAAAACAAAAAAAAACAGAACTGAAACAAATCAGCGATATTTTGATATTGATATTTGATCAGTAGTCACATCAATGGGAATTCGCTTCTATTTGTGACTGGTAAATCGAAACCATTCACAAACAAATGTTCATTCTGTTAATTAACCCTTTTTTGGCTTCCCTGTGTGCTTGCTTTCAGTGATTTCAATATATTATCATATTTTGAGGTTGGAGATGAAATGAGAATTCATGATGCCTGTGTTGTTGTCAGTTCTTTCAACTTTCCATCGTAACTTCATTTTACTATATTCTACCATATTTTCCATCAATGAGTGGTGAGACAAACTGGATTTGGACCAGATTCTTTCTGCCATCCCAAATCATTTCTGGAACGTTGAGGCTGGTAATGATGATGAAGATCAGACTGTTCCAGTTCATTTGCATGAAGAAAGAGGTGAAGAGAATATTGTCTAATCACATATGCAGTGTTGGCGATAAGGCCACGGTGATGTTTGCCTTAAAAAAAACAACCTTAAACATCACACAGGCTTTATGCGATTTGTTTAATTTTGTTGTCTGTCTTGACAATCAACCGAAAGAATTCAGTCAGCGTTAAAATAGTGAGGCAGGCATTTGAAATATCAGATGGAATCCGAGCTGGTACCCCCCCTCACGCTCCCCGCCCCCTCCTCACCCGACCCTTTCATCTGTGTTTCTGCTGTGTGTTGCCTGTGTTGAATTGCTTTGTGAATCTATTTATGTAAAGTTGCACCATCTCTAAAGTCATCGATGTTGTGTAGCTCTGAGTCGTGTCTAAGCAAGCTGACAGAATACAGAGACTCACTCAGGATTATCTGCCTCCTCCACCATTTGTATAAACAGATGTCTCAGAACCAGCTGGATCTTTGCCAGCGCTCCACACTCTCTTGGTATCTTTGCATGCATTTTAAAAAGTAGCAAACTGATAACTGCTGTTCACATATGAACAACAGAAGGCCTATTTGTCTGTCCTCTTTGAAGAACCTTGAGACGCTGCATACAAACAGGAGCATAGGTGCTTTGTATCAGTGTGTTTTGACCTAAATACCTCCACCAACAGTGTTGGTTGGTTCGGTTGCTTGTCAGCCGGATTACTTGGAATTTTCTCAACCGTTTTTTGTGGAACTTGTTGTAAAGTTCTGATATAATCCAAGGGAGAACCCATTAAATCCTGGCAGTCTGATGATGCTGAATATAAATGATCATATTTGTATTTTAGCCCATAACTTGAACTTTTTCTTTCCTCGCTGAACTCTCTTTAGTATCCGTAAACGCCATTTATCTGATTTTATGCTACGTGTGATATTCCTCCGCACCGATAGAGGGTGGTAGAGGTGTTTGGTGAAGGCCGAGGATGCTCACAGGTGATTTGACTTCATGCCTTTTTCGCCAGGTGTTGCTTATGAAGAGAGAAGCGAACCGTGACATGTGCTTTGTTTACTACTTACTTATTATTTGTGATGAAACTTAGAAGTGACGGACATCTCAGAGTGCAACATACGGTAAGAAAAAACGCATCATGATTTAAAGGATAGAAAAAGATGGAATTTGGTTTCTCTAAACAATCGTAAGTCCTTATCAGCCGGTAGCGGCTTAAGTTCTGGATTTAGTCACTACATCGTCGCTTCCCACAGTTTTGGGACGTTTGGCTTTTAAACTAGAATTTTTGGATTTGTTTTCTGTTGATTCGTACTGTTTCACGATAAATTGTCGCCAAATGTGAGTGGGCGTGGCTAATTGTTGTTAAGCGCTTTCATCTCAGGGTTGAATTGCGTTTGTTGCGATCAAACTTGGTGGTCGTCATTAAAAAACGGAATCATTATTGTTAGGCCTCGGCGGAGGTATGCGGTCTAGCCAATATTTCCAATGAGAAGCTGTGATGTTGCAGTAGCAGCTCCCAGTTATGATGTCATAATAGCGTCCCAGTCAGGCTGATCACGTGTTCATGTCCAAGCTCCCGTTGGCCACAGCTCAGTCTTTCACTCTAAAGGAGGAAAAGCTTTGAAAGCTTGCTGTGTTACCCCACCATCAAGTATCCAAAGAAGCTGTAATTAGTTTTTCAACTTGTTCTGTTGGCATGCCGACTGCTTACTTAGAAACAGGAGACGTACAAGGAGCAGCAGCTGCAGCTAGAGGAGTAAATCCATTTTCCAGCACGTAGGGAATCCAACACTTTGTGAATATTAATGTGTGCAAGCAGGGCCTCACTGGTTAATCGACTTTCATCTCGTGATTCGATAGATCAGAGCCAAAAATAACAACCTAAAAGCTGGGAGATGAAATTAAAAGCAATGTGAAGGGGGTAGGAAGGATATACATTTTGACAGAAGTAAAGCTATAATATTTTACCCCAAAGAGTTGGAAAGGATGCACATTTAATATTGTGGCACAGTTAATATTTATTTTATTCTGATATTAACCAAATGTCTACAAACTGATTCAGATGACTCTTGATGATACCAAGCATAAGCAGGAAATTTGTGAAAACAATGATGGAGAAATACTCGACTAACTCAGACTGACGGTTTAGAGTCTTTATTCACATCGCAATGTTTGATATCTGACTTTAGTACAGGTGAGTAGTCAACATAATTGCTTGCGGAGGCAGGACAGAGGTGCAGCAGGGTGTCAGTTAAATGTTCTCTACCTGTTCATTCTAAGATTTCAACGGTGTTTGCCTGCACACGAAACCGAATATTAGTCTTATTTGGTATTAAGTCACTAATATCCCTGTTTGATACGAGATACTGGTATTATTGTTATGAACAAATGTCACTTATCCTAAACAGATTAACTAAATGAATACAAACAGAGTGAGATCATTGTTGATTACCCCAAACATAAGCATTAACTCAAGACTGATAGTTCAGATGTAGCAAATGCTGACAATCTAGTTGATTATTTCTAGTTGCAGTGTGTGGCACTTTTCCACCTACCACCATGATGTAAATATAAGCCGACAGTAGATCAATGTAAATATTTACAGACAACACAGTTGGGATGGACAGATATTGTTTTACATGTTGTATCCTAAGCGTGCAAAACAGTGCCAGTTCATATTACAATATTACATGATTTTAGTACAAGTGAGCCTTCATTATTTTGTATCGATGTCTTCCTAAAGTTCCCAATCTCACATGAGCATTTGTGTTGAAACAATCCAGTAATACACATCTTAGGAATTTACAATAAGATCAAACTCCAGTTATTGATAGAGCACTCCTGTATTGATGAAGCAGTATAGCAGTAACGGTGGAAAAGTTGTTAAGTCTCCAGGATGCTTAGCTCAGCTCCTCCAGCACACGGACTGAAGGTTCAGCCTCCTCTGTGAGAAGTCCACCTGACGCATCACTGGCTCCATATTTGCTCTGTAAAGAACGTCCCAAAAACAGCCAGTACTCTTTCCGGATACTGTCTTCCTGTGTCAGGAGTTTGCAAATCTTTGGGTGGAAAAACACAAAGCGGATCAGGAAAATGTGAGAAGTGTGCAGAGTAATCACTTCTCGGGTTGTGTATGACTGCTGCGCATCACTTACTTCGAGAGCCTTTCCTAAAGTTTCCTTTTGTTCACTGCTGTCCCCACTCTCCTTTTGGTTGCTGTTCTCCAATGCATCCTCGTAGCAGTCAAACAGAAATGCTAGGAGGTAAGAAGAACAGTGAGTCTCCTTCAGCTCCAGAACCTTCTCCAGGAGGCCACGCTGGGATGACGGACCTCGGTCCTGCAGGATCCTTAAATGCAAGTAAATCAAAAGTTGCCATCAGTGAGCTTCATGTTAAATGGCTGGTTCTACATTTGCTTTTATCAGGGAACAAACGGTGTGCCATCCAGCTGGACTGTGAGTATTACTTCATACCCTTTTAGATAGTTCCAAGCACTTTCATTGTGAGGAGCCTTCTTGATCTGGTTCAGACAATACCTTGATCAAAAATAAGAAAGAATGGATCAGTTGATGTTTGTTGCAGGAAGGTATTCACAAAGTTACAGGAAAGAATTTAGTGTTGAGTCCTAGAACTGTAATCTCACATGATAATAACAGAACATTATATATTGTACAATTTTCACCAGGTCAATACAAACAATGTCAGTGACCTGGTTTGGACACAAGTATACCAAAAGTCATGGAATTTTGTAAAATCGCAAAAATATGGCTTTTTGATTTGACATCTTCTGGACTTTATTGTCTCCCAACATGTTCTATGATGTACAGAATTTACTTTGAGATACATTAGGGTCTTTTAAGATACCAGTTGTAAAATTGCAGGAATAACATCTATTTTAAAATCGAGGTTAGAAATTTAAACTTGGATGTAGAAAAAAAGGAAAGTGAGTCTGGATTGAATCTAGTACGCTCAAGCAGTGCCGCCTGCCATTGCTGATATGCGTTAACCAATTGGGGCGACACACTAGGTTTTAGATGTTCTACTGGAAAACACAGAACACGAGTGAAATGCATGAATGTTTGTACTTACTGGACCTCCCTCTCCAGTATTGCTGGATCAGCGAAGCCTGTGGTGTGGGAAATGACAAAATGTCTTTGATTCCAGGCAGAATTATTCCTCACATCCTCTTCCAAAAGTCTCTCCACAAACTCCAGCTCATCGTCCCACAGTTTGTACTCCTGCGAATCGAACAAGACAAATGTTGGCAAAGGATGACTCCACGACGCGCAAGACAATTACTGAGAATCAAAGAAAGGATGAACGAATGACTCAGTATGGTGTAGTAGCTCGCCGTGGGCAGAAAACTGGATCGCAGCCTTGGTAAGTGCTCAAACTCCTACCTGGATGACCCACTGTCTGTGTTGCCAGGCGTGATAGTTCTTTGCATCCTCGCTGAGTGTGTCTGCAATGAACTCCAGCTCCTCCGAGGGGTCATTCAACCACTCCACCACCATACGTCTATGATGCCTGCAAGAAGAAAGGCTGATATTTAATGTTGCCTTCATGTTGTTGCTCTTTTTTGACTTTGTTATTGGGTTTGGTTAGGACAAAAGGATGTGATGTTTGTATTGTATATGTAAAACATTGCTTTCAAATAAACAGTCTGCATGGAAAATAACATAATACTCTGTTAGGATTTGTATTTGTTAAAAACTAACACAACACTGTCCAAGTATTGAAAGTACTCTCACGCTGCCTCATGGTTTGGTGTGTCCAAGTAATCAGAGTAGTTAAAAGTCTACATAATGTGCCTTTCTATAAATACACAAACAGAATAAAGCTCTGGAAGCATAAAAAGCTTTTCCAGAATGTCTCATTGCTAATGAACAATAAATGAATGTCAGGCATTAAACTTTGCTTCCACTCACCAAACTTGGTAGTTTTTTGGTTGATCCCGGATGATGCCAGTGATGTAACGCATCTCCTCTCGGAGATCCTTAGCTAAAGCTTGCAGCAGAACTCGCCTGTAGTGCCTGCAAATCAGTATTTGAGAGTTTTACTGGAGACGCAATCTTTTTACTGCATGACAAAGCATTATCATACCAGGAATTTAATTGTTCTTCAGAAAAGAGTAACCATTAATTTTGAATTGATTTGTTTACAACATGCTGCACATAAGTGTATGACAGACTGAATGAAAGGTTCGTGTGCATTACATCCTATTATCATAGGCTGTCAAAATGCAAACAGATATGTGGCTTTAAAAAATGAACATATAAAAGAAAATGATCTGTGAATTAATTTAATCAAACATAAAAACAACCACTTCTACTTACCACACTGTGTAATTTGCAGCATTTAACTCAATGGCGTCAGCTGTCAAGGCGAAAGCCCGATCACTTCTTTCATCATTCTTCAGCAGTGCACGGAAATAATTATAAACATCCGCAACTGTCAGGAAAAATATACACGTTAAAAATTGGAAATTCAGCAAACTTCCACTAAAGCTGCCCTGACTGATGGCTGTGATGCTACGCAAATAAACTGTGGGGCTTCTTGAAGCATTTAGAGGAAATTGGTCTAGTTTGTTGAAAGCAGTTTTCATTCATCTATTTGGAATACATCTCAGCCAACAAACTGAACTATTTATGATTATTTGTAAATGAACAGTGGAATAATGCATACTGGATCTCAAGAGATTTGGATGAAAGGGGACTGTGTTTTTTTAAGCATTGATAAGGAAATAAATTACAAGATTAAAAATCAATTTTGAGGTGCAGGGAAACCTTGGAAGCCTCACCGTGCTTATGGAGTGGCTCCCTTAACAATGGTATATCAAGATTCCAATACATGAAATAAATAATAGCAGAGGAGACAAGAGAAAAAAGGCATAAAGTAATTCTAGGTAATGACAAAAAAGGTCAAATTTCAGAAATAATCATTAATTGATTAACATTTTTCTTAAACTGATTGAAGGACACCCAAATAAATGAAATGCCTTCGAAGAGAAGCTGACGTACGTTTTATATCAAAGGTGCTTAAACTATTTTACTCCCATTAATCCGAAGCTAGTTTGATAGGAGTTGTTGTGGTGGTGCAATTACGTGTGTGTGTGATGTGCATCTCTCCGCCGTACTTACACTTTTCAGAGTAGGCGATCTTCACCACAGGATTTGGTCCATCATCCTGAGGAACAGGCTCCAGGTCTGCCCACTCCTTTCTGTCTCTGAAACACGAACACACACAGGAATTTATTCTGTGTCCAACTGGGGGTTGGCAACAAAATCTGACTGCAATTCAGATGTGGCGGTTCGTGAAGTGTCAATTCTCGCCAATTTCCAAAAGTAGCATTAAAATGATAGGCTGCCATTTTCGCTGGCGTCCTTGGTAAAAAAATCTATGACACTTAATTAATGTATAACCTGAAGTTAGTTACAATTTGGTCAGCTCAAATTCCTGAAAGTGGAGGAGTGTTAGGGAAGTAGCGCCCAAGCTAGCAGCTAGCCACCGAAGATGGGAAACAATACATTACCTATAAAATGTATATCGAGACGGGTCAGCGCCATAGTCAAACTCGAACTGGTCCTCCGCCTCCACATCAAAGTCTTTGTCTTCTTTCATCCTTAACGAGTCACTTGAAATGTCTTCCACGGCGGCTGACATTGCTAATCAGTTAGCTTACCTACCGTCTATTTCTGTGTGGGATCACAAACCAACGTCACTTCCGGAATAGAAGTGGGATTTCAGTGCTGTAGGAGTTTCCTCCTTATTCAGTTAATGACGGTCGGTAGACCAGTGTAAACTCACGAATAATCAACAAGTGGACTTTTTATGTTTCAAAAACTCCCAATGACCATTGTAGTTGATGATGAATGCCTGCTCTTCTCATCTCCAGATGTTCAGCTTTGCTTGATTGAGGAGCCGCACAGATGCAACGTTTAAGTGACAGAGAGCCTGTATATTTTACTATCGCATTAGTTTAGTCAAAATGTCTTGAGATAGCACAAAGCACAAAGCACAAAGTGTACAGTGACGACCGACACAGCACACCTGAATATTTACTGTTGTAGACAATACTCTCAGTATCTACTATTAGACACAATTCTGTGATTTGCCAGTCTGCATTTCAAAAAGTAATGTATCTGTGTAAACCTTGATTTACAGTCTACTGATAACTCAATAGCGTAGCCTGGCCCCTCGTTGACACATGGTACTGACCTGTTCCATGATGCAATTAGTGTTTCAAGCATTACCTGCTTCATATGTCTATGTACACATTTATATCATCATCATGAAGCGTACATTTAGAAGTAAATAACTAATTTGAGTAGACCTCAAAGTCGAAGCAGGATTTATTGTGACTCTTTTGCTCCATCTTGTGGAGATATACGATTGTTTTGCATTTAAGGAAAAGCATAAAGTTAATATAAACTACAGTATAAAAAATACTGTGCAACACCCCATGTTGAATTTAGAAATCAAGGAAAATACAAATACAAACCCTAAATACTTAACACTGAGATGTTTTCCTGTAAAGTAATTTTTTAAAGGATCAAGCTGAACTTTATTTTCATTGACAACTCTGGACATTATAAAAATAAATAGATGATTCACAGTCCGTGGATAGTAATACAAATTGTTATCAAAATTATGCGTCTGCCAGAACAAGGAACTGAATACATGCATAATCACCATTCCATTGACTTATACATGTTCAGAAGAATTGTCTCCAGTACTGAAGATAAAAAAAAAACAGTTTTTAACAAAATCTTTAAACAGAATGTGAGATCACCATTCAAATTAGAGGGCTATGCAGGTTGGATGAGGTTCCTTCTGACAAGTTTCCCCGACAGCTTGACCCATAATGTGTTCATTGACTCTGTTCTTGATCCAATCCATGTTTCTCAATATAGCGTCTGAATGAGAAGAGAGACAAAACCAAATGTAAATGTTTACTTTGAAACAGGGGTTACTGTGTGTTTGTCTTTGATCGTTCAGCATTTTAAACACACACCTGGTATAGATATTAAACCCTCTGGTCAAATGGTTAAAGATAGTGTGCCAAGCAGACAAACTCACTACAAATGCAAAACTCTAAGCAACTTCTTGTCTCAGATAATTTATACTCATCACTAGGAGTCTGAACAGTTCCAGTCTGGGATGTTTCTTAATAAAGATTTGGAAAAGGTCAGAGATGTCATTTTTGTTTTTATTTTGTGGAGATCAATGTATGGACTTCAGGACAAATTGTAAGGTCCCAATTTTATGGAATGCTTTGCTCTACCGCAGCTCCACTACCTGATTCAAGGTGCATATTTAACTAAGTGTAGAAAGAACATTTGAGTGGCAAGGACAATATGATGCCTGAATTCAGCCTCAACTCTCAAGGAGAATGAATTTTTTAAAACTGGTAATTTATGAACAAATTCTGGCACTGCATGATGAAGAGGCTTATGTTGAACTCTAAGGTGTCTTATTGCCATGAATGGAAAACATTAGATAATTTCAGGGAGCTATTTGTTGAGAAATATTTATTTCAATTTAAAGCTGAAAGATTAATATTAAATTCAACAATGAGGATGTGAGCATGCATCCAATTTCTGCTACAGCTGGAGATAAACATTACTTAATTATCTGGCAAGGCAATAGAAAGAAAAGCTTACCTTCTTGCAAAATTATACAGAGCTTCTTTCCTCTCTTGGAGAGACAAATGTCTGTCAGTTGGTGATTTCCCAAAAGATTTGGCAGCAGGCTGTTGGGGTAAAATAAAGTATTTGAGGACTTGTGAAACCAAATGATAGACGGTCTACATTTGGATATGATTTACATTGCTACAAAAGTTGCATTCATCTTTGTAAAAAAAAACCTAAAAAAAAAACCCCCAACAATGTCAGTTTTGTTCACAGGTGATTTAACTGGCTCTTGAAACTGGAAATCATCCTGTCCTCAATTAGACAGTTTAGAAAGATGAGGCTGAGTAAATGTCAAACCTTTAAAGTGGGTGTTGAACCATCTGAATATGTGTTCCCTGAAGGTCCGAATGTAGATGTCCCAGAAGCTTCCATTTGAGTATCTTCCTTGATCTCCAGCAGATTGGTTATGGTGTTGTCAACAGAATTGGTTTTCGCTGTATGTGACACACAACTGTTCAGTTTTTGAGCTCAGAATATAACACAATTTCATAATCAACTTCATGGACATGGTCCTGTAAGAAACTTGTCAATGTCAATCACAGCACATTGTCTTTGTTCCTTACCTAAGTCCTTTACAATGACATTCAGTGGCACATGTGGTAGCACATCCTTCACCTGCTGTGCCATCCTATTGAGCCTGTGATCGTCCGTTTCAGAGTTCTGTACCATAAAACCAAGGCTGAGAGAGCCTGGTCTAACACCTAGGTTACACAAAAAAAGATTATAAAGGCATTCACAATCAGCTGTCTCTTCCACAGGGTCAGATGCCCACAGTGTCCATTAGAGGTTTTGCTTACTTGTAGATGTCTGTGGCACAGTGTGACGCTTCCTTTTGATGTGCTCTGCTTTATCGGCTTTAGTGATCTTGGTGGAGACCAGGCCGAGTTCAGATGCCAGCAGCTGCAAAGACAATCAAGTATCACTGGCTTGTGTGAAATGGTGGAAATTTTACAACTCTACATATAGTCAACTTTTTGGTCGAGTAAGATGTCTTAAAACTTGGTGCTTCAAAACACTTGTACATGTGATTGATATTCTGTAAAAAATCCTGAATGATCATCCATTCAATTCATATTTATATTCACAGTATATTATGGACTATATTTGTGAATACCAGGCTCTTACACACAAAGCTACCGGAATGGAAAACTAGTTTTACCTCCTGGACTTTGTTGGCAAACTCCTGGTTGGACTCACCATCTTGTCTAGACACCGGTGGGAGCCAACTGGAATGAATAATAAAAGGCACAAAAGGAAACATAAGCCTGTGGGTTGTTAGTATCAACTTCTTATCTACTCCACCATCCACTAACTCTGTAGCTCTTATTTACTGAAATCGCCATAAAAATCTCTTCAGTTTAAGTAACACAAATTAAGTAATTTGTTTGTGACTTAACAGCCTGGCTGCACAATATCAAAATTGATCATCTCACTGATAGAAATAATGATACAAATTATGTAGTACCTTACATGATACACTGTACAAGGAGCAAAAAATGTCCACAAGAGCTCAATCAACCAACTGGACTCTGGTGTGGTCTGTGTACAGAGAAAACAAGATGAAGTCAATGCTGTTCTAGCAGCCTAATTTCAAACACAACCAAAAAATGGTCTCACAGGGACAAGGGACAGAGACAGGTGTGACATCCCCTGCCACATTAATGAATGGTTCAACACTCCCCTCTATCAACCATGTAAAGATCTCAATTACATGTACACATAAGCAGTCTAAATTTGAAAATATAATTCAAAATTAAGACCATTCACACAATATATGATGGTGCTAACAACTTCTGTATTTGTATTTGTCACATAGCCCAATAAACCATGTTTTTTGCCTGAACATGTAAGCAAAAATGACAATACCAAAGCAATCAGTGGTCTGGTCACCCGCAAGGCCACAGGCTGAATGGAATCAGTCAATGAAAAAGGCCAGGAGCTGAGGGAGAAAAATATCAGTGTTAACCTACAGGAGCATTAGTAATGACAAACATCTGCCTAAGTAACTCATCTTTCCATCAGAGGGCTGTGAACAAAGGATAACCGACTAAGTGGCTTTTGTGGTAAATCACTGCTTCTTTTTACATTTGTAGGTTCAAAGACACTTAGGTCTCAAACAGTTGATGTGGTGCAGGGCTTATGTGATAATACATGCAAACATATATTTCTTTAAGTTAAAATACAAGAGGACGTAAATGGCCACCTGGAGAGGACTGCAACTTTGAGGACTTTCTCTCTGAGCCAAAGTGTTTGTACTAACCTGAACTTGAAAAGGCCAAAGCGCCCATTTGTGGTGTCTTCTTCGGGAAATAGCAACAAAGGCAGGGTGCCTTCATTGGAGCAGTACCTGTGGAGCGCTTCCCCCACCACCCTCTGGCCCGCTGCTGGATGCATCTCCATGAAGCCTCTAGCCCAACACACAAAGCCTGTGGAGCCCTCCAGCTGAGGCTAAGGAGCACAAAGAGAGAGAGGCTTAAAAAGATGCCACGGCACTTACCCTAACCTCATCCCTTTACTGTTCATATATCACGTATAGCCAATAAAGTTCTAAAACTTGCAGAGCTCCAAAAGAAGCACTTACACATGGGTACTTAAGATCTTCTTTGCAAGCTCAAGTATGCATTATTATGTCATTCTGTCAGTGCAAACCTGTACATAAACAGCTTCACTGAATGGATAGACAAACACGTAGGAGCTTTAAAGTTATCCAACGACCAAAATCTATCCTTGGAATATCAAACACTCATTGCCCCTTAAATTTTTCAAAAGGTTTGTTGTTTCCCCAATCAGTGGAGAGCAGCAGATTTCAGTTCTGTGCCCAGGCAAACAGGTGCCCCACTGGAAGCAGAAGGGGAGTTGTTTGAAAATAATAGATAGATTAGATGGATTTAATAGTTTGTGGATTAATAAAACAGAGATGAACATGAGTGTAAAACATTTCAAACTAACATAATCTTAAATAAGAGAAAACAAGTTGTTAAGAAAAATAGCTGAGAGGTCATTCACTCACTGTATTGCAGGGGGTCAGGAGGTTGATTATGTTGTGGTCAAACTCTGTCACGTGATTGCATATGTACAGCTTGGTATTTTTGTCTCTGGATCGAGGGTTTCTCTGTCTCACATGCATTCCCAGGACCGAACACATGGTCCTCACAATAAATCTAGTATAAGAAAAAAACTAGGGTGAGTTTTAGATGATTTATATCAAAGCAATTTAAAATAACAAACTCACAAAGGTCACAGTCTTACATCAGCCGGGCCACTTACATCTGCAGTCTTACTGTATCTACTCATATCATACAGCTATGCCCTGTTTTACAAGGGAAACTACACCAAGAACAGATTCTCTGTCACAGGTGGCCACAAAGTAACTGACACACACTTCATCACAAAGTCTGCATTTAAAGTGGCAGGTTGCCGTAATGGTATTTAATTGCGGATTTATCTGAAAGTGCTTTAGAGTTCTAAGGTAAACAGTTTCATTCAGACACAGTGAATAAATAACAAGAGTGATTTACATTTTGGTGACAATACCAAGAATGGAATCAATGTAATTATTCCATTGTACTGATTCATTAGTCTGGTTCATTAAAGGTTAAACTTGCTTTCAAATACTTACCTTCTGACAAAACATTCTGGAAGTGCACAGCTGACCAAGAACACATGAACACCAATAAAAATCCGTAGGACCATCAAACAAAGGCCAACTGGAAAGTAAATCAGCAAAAGCAGGAGAACTAGTCCATCTTTGGGAAGCCTGTGCAAAAAAGGAGTTTAAATCAATTGAATGAAAAGGGGTAAAGGATAACATGTCACTGTCGGCCAGAATAAACTCTCCACATTCAATCAGGATATAATTCAGACAACTTGACAAAACTGGACAACTGGAAAATCTCCCATCCCTTTATTGCCATTCTCGGTTCGAAAATGTCCAGTCACAGTTAACTGTGCCGTTTCTTTAATCCACATTCGGGCAAAAAGTACAGCCTTCACATACATTTGATGGGACTTCGCTGCAGTAACCTGTTTAAACCATGTAGAAAATGCAGATTACCAATATGTAATCTATAGAGAAGTTTGGATGATTAAAAATACTTCAAATCCATTACAGCAACTGCCGTACTTTTAAAAGCGATGACATTTTCAGTTTCCCTTAAGATGCTCCCGTTGCTTTTATTTACGTTAACCCACAATACAACCTCGTAAATTTGCAAATTTGAGCTTCCCACTAGAATTTGAAATAAAAATGGTAAAACTCCAATGATTGTGAGGACTAGTACATTTGTGGTTACCACAGAGTTCAAACCTACAGCCAAAGTACTTCTGCTTCTGTGATTCTACCGTTACACTGCTTGTCAGAATGGCATTCAACCATAACCTTTGCTTTCATTTCCATCAGTTATTACATGTGGCTTTACGTAACAAACTGATGTGAAATCTTTCATATCACCCCTCCCTGTGGTGGTCCAAAATCCGAACCAAGATCAATACTGTTGCACCAACACCGGCTCTACATAGCTTCAAGAGTAATATCAGTGATATTCTTTAAGGTACGTCTTGATTTGCAGATATGTAGTGGCTGTCTTTAATAACACATTAAATCACCCACAGTTCTTTCGAGCCAACTGCTTCAGATTGACTTGGATCTTTTTGATAAGTCGAGTTTGCTCTAAATTTAGAATGAGGACAACGACCGTCATCTAAAATTAGGTGTGAATTAGAGGGAGCCGTTCCGAGAACTTCTCAAAGTAGCACAGGCGATATCGACAACAAAAACACTATGAGCTCACGAACGTCACCATAACACAGGCAGCTAACCAGCCACACGGTGTGAATTTCAGCCAAATAGATTGTGCCAGCGCTACCGTTTCTTACTGTGTAAACAGTGGTTAATACAGTCAGATGGTGGCGACTAACTGGAACATTTCACGTCTTCTGTGTAACACGCAATGCATCCAGAATACTGAAACTAGCATTGGGTTAGCCGCAGAGCTAACATTAGCTAGCTGTCGTTAGCTGACTTACCGACGAAAGTCAAACATGTCTTCAATCCCCCGAGTCTCCATGTCTGCCAGCCTGACGTTCGCTCCGAGGCTAACGCTAAGTAAACACACACAAACTGCTCCTCGAAAATAACTGATTCATAACTTTCACACCAACTGTGTCATTAAGTAGTAAACTCCTACTAAATACCCGGAGTGAATGAGCACACGATGTTTCCGTAGTGCTTAGCAGTTAAGTGTTAGCAACTGTAAACAGCTGCTGCTGCACTGCTAGCATTGCTACGTAGCCACTTCCGGATGTGTTTTTATCCAAATAAAGAATATGGAAATATAACGCGGACAAAGGTGTCTCCCCCTAGTGTTACGGTATGTAGTCACTCTCAACGACGACCTCACCAACGACTTCATCATTCATTATTGACGTCATTCGGCGTTTTTAGTTACATCAAACGGAATTACACGGTGTTGTAAATAAGATTAATTGTTTGCCATTACCTCTTACAGTTAGAGTAAATAAACGCTCCATTTAATACGGCGCTTGATTCGATGTAACGTGGGCTACTCTGACTGTGAAATGAATGATGGGACGAGGGAAACCTGTTGTTTTTACTTTCTGTATGAACAAGTATATTAGTTTTGCTCATATAAGTATCAATTGTCTTGGGTCTTACCTGGCAAGCCTTTTTTAGATTACATGTTGTGATCACTGTATCCCACTTTTAGTGTCGTGAATAACTTAAACCCTGTTTAAGATGCCAACAATAAAAAAAACCCCAAAAAACAAAAAGAACAATCACCATAAATAACCATCTATTACAGGGGTCAGTTAAATTATTGAACATTCAACTGCTGTAGTTTAGTTTTATTTACTACCAGAAGGTGGCGGTGAAGACTCGTAATAGAGTCGAGCAACAGGCGAACGCTGAGGGTCCATTCAAAGAAGACTGGTGAGAATTGACCTTAAAGTGATATGAGAGGTTTCAATACGAGTTGGTGTATGTTGGATGTGTAACAGCGTATGTCATAATTTTTCATTTATTTTTAAATGCATACTTTTTCCTGCTTCAAAAATAAATGAACCTTGAATATTAAGACCTACAATATACTGTAGATAATATACACAGGACAATTTTACAAAATAGTGTAAAAGAACAACACAACTCAAGATCGTTTGATGGACAACTTGAAGTGTTTCTGGCGGGGAGAATATGAGGACCTGATTGAAGGGGGTCAGCTGGTAGCCATCAACTCCAGAGTTTTTACTATTGCAGCTTGCATTGGTTACACTCCACACTGATCCTGGCATACAGAGAAGGCAGATTAGGACCTGAGTGCCATGTGTGTGCTGTAGCTTTAAGTCCTTTGTGTATAGGTGTGTGTGTTATTTACCTGCTCAGAGTTTATCTCACACTGGAGGATCATTCTCACCACCTGCAGTTCAACCTCAAGCTTCTGACATCTGGGAAGCCACTGCAGTGATTGACGCATGTTTCTTACAAACGCATGTGGAGTATAGCAAAATAACAAAAATAATAATAATTACCTTTCTTACTCTTTAATAAGGGAACAAGAGCAAACAAGAATTGTGGATATAAAGTTTTTCAATAAGTAACACCTTATTGATTGTGGACATGTCCACACATTCGGGTTTAATGTAAATGTTATGGACACTAAACTACATTATTTAAAAGGACAGATGAAGAAAGAGATAAAACATTCAGGCTGTCTCTCTATTCTCCATCACTCTGTGGATTTTGTCTATTCCTGTCTCATGCATGTGGTGTCTGTAGATCTTGTCAGAAGGGATTTTGAGCTGCCTAATTACAGGAAGCCTCACCTCTGCCAAGACAGCGTCTCCGGAGGACTGCTGAGACACACACTGACACATATCAACTGTTTTAGAGAACATCAGAGAACCCATCATTCCCCCCCTGTTCCTATTTTTTATTCCTTTGATTGTTTTTAACTTTGAGGCATTACACATTTGACAGCTTCTAAGTGCATGATGACTCCGTAATCATTTGCATAATGTGTTATTTAAAGTCTTATTTGCTTGATCGGCATTTAAGCAGCAATTTCATCAAAATCAACTCCACATACGTCATCAAGTTCAAGTCAAGTTTGTTCACAATTACAACAGGTGTAAAACAAATGAAACTCTTGTGTCAAAGAAATCTAAAATTTGATAACAGAAAACACACAAAAATACAATATAATCAGCCTTTTCCTGATCAAACATAATTCAATTCAACGATGTCGATGAAAAAATGGCCTCTCCATCACCAAAAAAGTTTTGTGCCAAGTGTACATTTAAAGAGCTTTACTAGAGTAAACACACCGATCAGATATGGGTCATTTAAAAGTAGATGTAAACAGGTGGGCATCAAAATAGGATGCAAGTGGAGAATCAGAGCTGAGCATGAAGACCTGCTGAGTAAACAAGTCTGCACAAAAAGATGATTTTACACAAATGAGATCAGTCAGAACTGTAGATTTGAAGTTATTGGGGGCTCTCCTGACTCGGGGTCCATGTAGATGCTGACCCTTTAAGGCGGTCAAATTTAGTTCACATTAGATCAGGTGATATTCGTATTAGTACATTTGGTATTTGTGTTGAATCTGTTTTTATAGGATCATTTCACCGATGTGAGCTGTGTGTGTGTGTGTGTGTGTGTGTGTGTGTGTGGTAGCGGTGGGCGTGGTGAAGTACAGCTGTATAAATGCGCCTGCTGCTCTTTACAGTCGCTCTTTCACTCCTGTCCGCACAGACTGGGCAATCATCCGCAAGCGCTCCGCATATCAGAAACAACAAGGCGAGCACGGCGGCATCAACGGGACAGATTAACACAAATATTAAAAAAAATATAGAAACAAGGAATATTTAGAAGCGCAACAAGTCCAAGGAATATAACTTCAAGCTCCCGTTTTTGTCTGTGGAACTTTGGACAACATGAGGATTTTGAGAGTGGCGCTCCTGTTGGTCCATGCCTTCGGTAAGTTTCTGAACACACAACTTTACATTTCCACATTTTATTCTTACGATTGTCATTCTTATATCGGACTTGTGCGCTCGTGTTTACCTGTGCGTGCGTGTGTGCGTGTGTGTTCGTGTGAACCTGAGCCCAGTCACGGTCCGGTCTTGTAACCCGGTAAAGCTCATGCCGTTAAGGCGACGATTTTCATGATACGAGCCTAACGGAGAGCTTAACGGGGTCGTCTCTCTATTTTAGAGCAAGCTTTATGTAACTGGATACACTTTATTTTTAACTCATATTCTTGCGTGACATTAGCTAACTGTCTGTTAATGCATCCTGTGTGTGTGTGCGCGCGCGCGCGTGTGAAGAGACGGCGCATATACAGAATAAAACTTCACGATGACACAAATACTAAGGAAGTAGGAGGAGTGAAGCCAACGTGAGTCGAAATGAATGCCAGCACCCTGAGTGCTCTTGAGCAAGGCATGAAGGCTCGTCTGTAGTAGAGTGTGTGTATTCCAAACAGGGATCAGTGTAGTTCCACTTTAAGTCAAATATCCCACCTGTAGCGTCCCTGTGTCCAACATGTCTCAACTTGCCCGTGTAGCTCCGCCCACTTTGGCACAGGAGCCTCAGTGCTCATAAATCCCATAGAGCAGGACTTGTTAATGTTTTAGGGGTTTTTTTGAGGGGGGGGGGACTGTTGATTCCAGTCCCAATGTGAGTTTAATGTCTTTATTCTTCTTCAGTGGTGTCTAGGCTGGTCAGTGGTGCAGCAGTTGGCCGGTACGAGAGCGACAGGCAGCAGCACACGGCCGTCATCAACCTGCTGCACACGAGGAACGACAGGAGGATAGAGGAGGAGAGCAGGGACGCCCCAGCAACAACGGGGGGCTACGCCGAGGAAGAGGAGGAGTATGGTGATGAGTACTACGATGAAGACGAGTATGAAGACGACATGTCTGGAGACTACCAATTGGAAATTCCACAAGGTAGGAGAGCAAGGTTCCCGTGCCGTTCTCTACTGCCGGCTTCCTGAAGGTGACAGAGGAATGTGAGCTCATTGTTTTTCTTTTTTCGTTTCCTTTCAGTCGCCATGTCGAGCAAACCCAAGGATCCGTCTGCCATTCTGGAGCCTGAACGGAGCAAGGGGACGAGAGGGAGAGCAAATGGGAGAAGGAGGGGGAAAGGAAAGGGGAAGAAGAGGAATCCATGCCTGAAGAAGTACAAGGATTTCTGCATTCACGGCACCTGCCAGTACCTGAGGGACATCCGAACCGCGACCTGTGTGTGAGTAGGACCTCTGTGGCCTTCAGTAAACGGACCTCTTGTCGTGAGTTTTTCTTTTGAGCCACTCATCTCACACCCTTCTTCTTTGGTGCAGGTGTCATCACAGTTACTCTGGAGAGAGGTGTCAGTTCTTCACGCTGCCCGTTGGGAAGACCCAGGAGGGCTACAACCGGACCACGGCTCTGGCTGTGGTGGCGGTGGTGCTGTCTTCGGTCTGTCTCACCATCATAGGCCTTTTATTAGCACTCAGGTCAGTAAAAACATAGACACACACACACACACACACACACACACAGATTGATCCTTGTAACAGGGAGACATAGTTAAACTCTTTTTTTTTGCACACAGGTTCCACAAACGTGGAGCGTATGATGTAGAGAACGAAGAGAAGGTCAAACTAGGGCTAGCATCAAACCACTGAAGAGACAAAGAAGGGTGAGTATTGAGGAAGAGGCCAACAAACACACACACGCACGCTCACACTGACACACACGCACTGTTTTTCTTTCTTTGTCACGGTGTGAATGAAACAGGCTTTGCTCATCGCCTTTGTTTTTCTACCAGGCAAAGATGCAGAAATTCTACCTCAAAATAGAAAAGGAGAAGTGAACTGCGAAAGGAGGACCTAGAGGAAAATGGAACGTACGTGAAGAAGGGAAAAGGGGGTGTGGGCCCTGCAGCGAGGCACTCTTAACGCACCGCTGGATGACAGATTGGCCGATCGGGCGTAAACGGGCAGCTCGGGATTCCTCAGAAGGCCTCAGAGTCCGCCTGAAACTGGAATACTGGTCGGCCCACTGGATGGACTGGAGATGTGACGAGCATAAGGATGACGAGCATGAAGGAACAAGAAGGAGGAACCTGTCTAGACTCTGTGCTGCTTCTTGGCTGTGTTCAAAACTACCAGGAGTTTCAGACTGAATGGGATACGTTTTATTCCCCTCCCCCCACTTACAACAAAGAGCGCTCAACCTGGAATTTTTCTTTTTTGTTTTGTCTCAACTCTACAGACAACATTTTATATCTTCCTGCACATGTTCGTCGTTTTTTTTTAGTGTACTGTAAACCTTATATTTATACTTTTAATTTATTTATTTATGTTTTGCTGTATTTATGCAGATTTTTAACTGCTTCCTCCACTCAAAATGCACTGTCAGTTTGTAAAAAAAAAAAAAAAAAAAGTGATGTTACAGTTAGTGTTTTTATATTTCATATCGGACAATATTTATTTATGAAATGGCAAATCGTGCCGAAGCTCTTGGAGATATATACGAATTTCACAGTAAGAGTCAGCGGTGGACAGTAGATGGTGAATGGCACTGATCAATTGACTGAGTAGACGTAATCTTAGTGTTCTGCCAATGATGATAGCTCACTATCTGACATAATCATCCAGTGTGTTGGTCTTATTATCTCGCTATCTGTCGATTATAACCAGCGCATCTGTACACTCAGTTTCTGCTTGTATGAATTGACATATTTACAAGGGAGTCAAATATCAAACTTGGGGCCTTGTTCAGTTAAGGCACTGTAGCAAAAACTGGGTAGAAACACTAAAATGTTGTATTATTATGTCGTCTTACCATGGTTACAGGAGAAAGCATAAACTCCTCCTCAGTGAACTGAGATCCGTGTTAAGCTCTTATTAAAATGTGAATTAAAGTGTTCCACATTTTCAAAGCAATCTGCCTTGTAGTTTTGAAGTGATTTTTATTTAAAAGTGATTCCCCCTCATCACAAAATAAAGCTTTTTTTTTCTCAAAATATTTGCCTCTCATATTGTATTTAGATTTCCTCTGCTTCATTATTACACATATCAATCCCTTGTTATCACAACCTATTCTTGGCATTAGCAGCAGATTCAGTTATTCTATAAATCCAGTACTTAAGGTCAAGTTTATTTCAACGGTCTGCTTCACTTCCTGAGTTTTGGGCTCACTTGAATGTGATATTTTAAAATGGCAGATGTGGATGTGATAACAGCAGTGTAATCTTTTGGCCCATTCAGGAGCTGTAATTATAGTAAACATAATATTTTTATTTCCCCTGTTAGTGACGTGTAAGGAAAGCCTTTTAACTAAGGCACCTGTATCCTGGACATTAATGCTCTCATCTGCTCCGCTCCGATGGCAATCATATTTTTAGTCACCACAACTGAATGATGGTACGTAGATATGGATGTTAGTTATGTCTACATCTGATTGCAAAGACAATATTGATGTAGGCTTTTCAATGGATGTCTTAAGTCAGTAAGTTGTTCAGAAGAAGAGATTTGAAAAATGTATAATAAATCAATAGAAATTGTTAAAATGTTTCTTTCAAATTTTTTTTTGCAGTGCATTCCCAAGAACAATCACACTGATGTTTGGCTTCAACTATGCGCCTGTTGACATCTACACCATCGTACAGCTCAGTGACTGATCAATAATAGATCACACTGTACAGTAGGTTTCTGTTGCCGCACTGCATTGTGAATGTACACAGCTGTGGGAAACAGATGTGTAGCATAAACCAGGGAACACCTGATCTTCAACCACTCACACACAAAACACACAACGCCATTACTCACTCACCCAACAGATGTCAGCTTCAAAGACACACCACTGTAACATCTGAGACCTCGACCACACTCAGATGCCACAGAGTTCACAGAGACCACATACAACAAATACAAGCAGGATACAACAATGCTGTCATGTACTGTATGCCGCGTGCAGGTTTAATGAGGGGAGGACGGTCAAAAGGCCCAGCTGCACTCAAAGGCAGGCTGAGACCAAGCCAAAAGTTACTCACCCCTTGATGTCACGTCCTACACGGATGTTCTGCGGAGGTGTGTGTGTGTGTGTATGTGTGTGTGTGTGAGTGGGAATGTGGTAGGATGAAGCCTTGGTTTTGTGTCAGTGTTGGTTGCAAGGGTTAACCAATCCATTATAAGCAAAACTCCACAGCCAAATGGTGTTTACCCCGTTTGGGACTCGTTCCAGCAGTGGTTGTGGGTTTGATTCCCATACGTTCTATATATACTGAATAAACAAGACACTGTGGGACATTCGTAGGGGGGAAGGCTGACAGATGTTCAACTGAATCACGTGGGTGTGTCAGGTCAGTTTATGTGTGATTGAAGCTCATCAGTTCATATTTTAAACAAACAAGGAATACATGCACACACACACACACACACACACACACACACACACACACACACACACTTTTATGTGCTCACTTGTAATTTTGCGCAATGTTCAACTTCCAAATTGGACTCATGTTTTCTCTCCATGGTTGATGTACGCCTTTATTTTTAAGTATGCTCGTCACGCAGTAGTAGTAGTGGAAGTATGCACCCATGCATGCATGTATGTGTATGTGCAAATGTGTGTATGTGTGGGTTTGTGTGTCAGGGGCTTGTCATTTACAGTGGTGGAGCCACATAATCCTATCCTCTCAATGTCAAGTGGCAGTGCACACAGAAATAGTGTCGTGCAGTCATGGTCACACAGCTGCTATTCCCGGGTCCGATGGGCTCCAAAGACCAAGAATCCTGAGAGAGACGGGAGTTTGCGCGTTCTGGTGGATCGCAGCCATCAGGCCCAGCGCTGCACCATCACCACCATCGCTGCTCAGTTTCCCTTGTAGGGTCACAGCCATGGCTCCAATATGTCAGCATATCCCCTGTCCTTGCCATCTGAGTTCCTAGACAGAGTTGAGAGGATGTCTTCCCACCAGAAGGCATTTCCTTGCAGGTTTGGAACACTGAAATTCATTGTGCGCCACGGTCTCCGGGGCATAGTCTGTGAACTAAGATGGGCATTGTTTTCGGTACATTTTTGGCAGTAGGTATGCAGTGCAATGTGAACCCTTCTAAAATAAGTTCGCCCAGCCTTTGAAGTCGCCACAGCTACTTTAAAACGGAGAATGGGATCTCGGAATAAGTAAACATCCAAGTGTACATCATAGTAATACATGGGTCAGAAGTCTTGGATTTTGGATTTCTTTCCATTGTAATTCTTGCTGTGTCATTGCAGATAGCGATCAATGACATTATTGCTATATGAAGACATCTGTCATCCGGAAGTACAGCAAATAGGTCTGGCCCGGTGTTTCGGATGCATTGCCTGGCAGTCTTGAGTAATCTGAAGTTGTTGTTGTAAGATTGATTCAGCATTAGGAGAGTGGGATTGTTGTCAAAGGTGCTTCCTGTTCCGGTGAGGAGCAACAATGGGTAGTTTCCTCGCTGAATTGGAAGTGCGCACAGTTGGAAATATCATCATTTTCGTACCGGGTAATATCAACAGGAAGGCTGTATTGCCCTAAAATTAATGACTGAGCATGTGTCAGGGTCTGCTTTTAAATGAGTTCGTACACATTTATACTCTTACTTTTATACTGTTGCCAGGCCTCTTAAGGGCTAGAAAATGTGTGTGTGTGTGTGTGTGTGTGTGAGAGACTCTGGCACAAGTTGAGAACCAACTGCTCCTATGAAGTCAAATTACAGTGCCAGCATCAATGTGCCACTCTGTTCTGATTGATGATGTGATGACAGTGACAAAGCCATTGTCGCATGACAGAAAGAGGCTGTGACGGATCAGTGAGTTGTACACAATCACTCTTTCCCTGTTTACACGGGGAAGACAGCCAGAGAGGAGGATGACAGGCATGGAGGGGATTGAGTGAGAGATGTGGTCAAGGTGAGTGCTTCTACTTCGGAGGGTGCTGCCTTGTTTTCACCTGCTTGAGGATGAGAGAGATTAGCGAGTTGCAGCCCAAGTCTCCCTCTGTCTGCCTATCAGTGCTCCCTCTGTTCTGTCAGCCACCCCTGGATGCCTTTGTACCACCATCTCATTCATTCCTGTCCCTCAGACATCCCTGTCCCCTCCTCCATTTCCTCATCCTTTTCCTGTCTCGCATGTCCTCCTCCACCTTTTCTCCTTTAACTTTCATTTATGCTCAATACCAGCGATCATCTTGTCATCGGGGTGCCAGGGATGTCCGCATGAATATTAATTAGTTTACCTTCTATATTGGCTTATTGAGAGAAATCCCTTCTGCCCTTTTTCAGTGGTGACCGATGTTCCCCCCCTTCACTCCTTAATCACGCAACAGCTGATTTCAAATGACCTCAAGCGATGATATTTCTCACCGCTGCACCACAAGACAAATAAAAATGAAGCAGAGCCAGAGAAGCGACAGATAAGATTATCACTGTTCCCGAACACTCAGAGTAACACCAAGCTTATGACAGCTAATCATGCCCCAGTCAGAACAGGTCATCTTGTCAGCCAGCTTTTGCATCAGTGATAAAACATTAAAAAAATTAAGAATTGAGAGGGTCTGTTATTGAATTTTGGGACCATGCCACGGCCCTGCGGCCCACCACGTCTGCTCCTGTTTGATACTCCTGCTTACATACTTGCAATGTTGAAAAAGCAGCAGCGCTCATCCTGCTTTCTCCAGATGCCAGGCCCCGGGCTGGGATCCCAGCAGATTCTCCTCTGCTGATGTCACCCTGCTGGACAGACACTTGTTATGTATCATGGTCACACTATTAAATTCTCTCTGAGGTCTATTTAGGCCCCACGGTGGGTGATGGCGGCATCATATTTCGCGCTCAGTAAGAGGAGTACAGAGAGAATGAGGTGGGGCAGATGGTTGGGGGAAATTGAGAGCGGAGGCAGGAAGGAGGAGAGGAAAAAAAAGGGAAGAGAGAGGGAATAAAGTGGAGGCAAGCATACCACCCCAATTCAACACACATGGACTCATTAAACAACACAATAACTCACAAACAACATCTCAGCAAACAGACAGGATGACTGGATGACTCCATGCTTGACTCATGTGTTTGCTCTGCCCCTTACAGTATACCCTGAGGTTCTCCAGAAAAAAACCTCCCATATCCGCCCAGTGTGTGTGCGTGTGTGGGTGTGTGTGTGTGTGTGCAGATGTAGGCACCTAATGACAGTTTTAGGGGATCAGCCCAACACGTGCCGGGTTGAGCCGGCTGACACCACACAGCTCATGACAAAGGAGAGGCAGGCGG